>CAWUFW010023611.1:0-72583 GCA_963921515.1 Calotriton arnoldi
GCCAGCAGCACTTTGCAGCAGATCGCCATTCGAATCGACGACGAAACCCGACCCCGAAAGGCACCTATGCACCCGGCTTCCCTGGGTGAGGTAACACGAGTACTCCGGTGGTCCCGTGGGTAGAGACTCTTCAAAGTCCTAGATCTCAAAGGGTTTGGTCCAAGTCCTCTTTAAAGTGTCCCTTTTCTCTAATTTCCCGATCACGACTTTCTCCATAGAAGTCAACGGCGTATCGCGGTTGTGTATTTACACTGCACGCGTCTCCCGTGGGTCCCCTGTGTCACTACCTTGGGTGGTTCCTTGTGGTCCAAGCACTTCTAGAGGCTCTAGGCCTAGTGTCTAGTTCAGTCGTGGTTCTTATACCACTTTATTGGTATATGGTTTGGTACGCCCCTAGGGCCCAAACGTGTATTTGTGCTATTACTGTGTTTAAATAACTTCTAACTTATGTACTTCGAACTCTAGCCTCATAAAGAGACTAGATGGGTGTGTTTAGCAATAAATACATATATTTTGAATATATACCTGGTGTGGTGCTCTTTCATTTGATCACTCAAGAGATTATAGACTGGTAAAACAAGCTGCTTTACATTCCTTCAAGACTTAGCCTGAAGGCTGCTCTCCATAGCTACCACTAGGATAGCTTTTAATAAGGTTGTCTTTAACCTATCTCCAATAAGGGGTTGTTTGGACTGGTGCAAGGTGCCCACTATAATTAGTGGACAGCATATACCAGGCCAACATCTCACACACTGCACTACCCTAAACCCAGAAACACCACCCTCAGCACGACCCCCTACACTGCCCGAGCACCACTGCCTGCACTGCCCTAAACCCTGAAACACCAGTCCCAGCACGACCCCCTACACTGCCTGAACACTACTGCACTGCCCTAAACCATGAAACACCATCCCCAGCACGAACCCCTACACTGCACGAACACCACTGCACTGCCCTAAACCCTGAAAAACTACCCCCAGCAAGACCCCCTACACTGCCCGAACACCACTGCACTGCCCTAAACCCTAAAACACCAGCCCCAGCACGACCCCCTACACTGCCCGAACACCACTGCACTGCCCTAAACCCTGAAACACCAGCCCCAGCACGACCCCATACACTGCCCGAACACAACTGCACTACCCTAAACCCATAAACACCACCCCCAGCACGACCCCCTACACTGCCTGAGCACCACTGCACTGCCCTAAACCCTGAAACACCAGCCCCAGCATGACCCCCTACACTGCCTGAACACCACTGCACTGCCCTAAACCCTGAAACACCAGCCCCAGCACGACCACCTACACTGCACGAACACCACTGCACTGCCCTAAACCCTGAAACACCAGCCCCAGCACAACCCAATACACTGCCTGAACACCACTGCACTGCCCTAAACCCTGAAACATCACCCCGTGCACGACCCCCTACACTGCCCGAACACCACTGCACTGCCCTAAACCCTGAAACACCACCCCCAGCACGACACCCTACACTGCCCGAACACCACTGCACTGCCTTAAACCCTGAAACATCACCCCCAGCAAGACCCCCTACACTGCCCGAACACCACTGCCCTAAACCCTGAAACACCACCCCCAGCAAGACCCCCTACACTGCCCGAAAACCACTGCACTGCCCTAAACCCTGAAACACCAGCCCCAGCACGACCCCCTACATTGCCCGAACACCACTGCACTGCCCTAAACCCTGAAACACCACCCCTGCATGACCCACTACACTGCCCGAACACCACTGCACTGCCCTAAACCCTGAAACACCATTCCCCCTGCACGACTCCCTACTCTGCCCGAACACTACTGCACTGGCCTAAACCCTGAAACACCATCCCCAGCACGACCCCCTACACTGCACGAACACCCCTGCACTGCCCTAAACCCTGAAACACTACCCCCAGCAAGACCCCCTACACTGCCCGAACACCACTGCACTGCTCTAAACCCTGAAACATCACCCCCAGCAAGACCCCCTACACTGCCCGAACACCACTGCCCTAAACCCTGAAACACCACCCCCAGCAAGACCCCTACACTGCCCGAACACCACTGCACTGCCCTAAACCCTGAAACACCAGCCCCAGCACGACCCCCTACATTGCCCGAACACCACTGCACTGCCCTAAACCCTGAAACACCACCCCCTGCATGACCCACTACACTGCCCGAACACCACTGCACTGCCCTAAACCCTGAAACACCACCCCCAGCACGACCCCCTACACTGCCTGAACACCATTGCACTGCCCTAAACCCTGAAACACCACCCCTGCACGACCCCCTACACTGCCCGAACACTACTGCACTGCCCTAACCCTGAAACACCGCCCCCAGCATGACCCCCTACACTGCACGAACACTACTGCACTGCCCTAAACCCTGAAACACTACCCCCAGCAAGACCCCCTGCACTGCCCGAACACCACTGCACTGCCCTAAACCCTGAAACATCACCCCCAGCAAGACCCCCTACACTGCCCGAACACCACTGCCCTAAACCCTGAAACACCACCCCCAGCAAGACCCCCTACACTGCCCGAACAACACTGCAGTGCCCTAAACCCTAAAACACCACCCCCAGCACGACCCCCTACACTGCCCGAACACCACTGCTCTGCCCAAAACCCTGAAACACCAGCCCCAGCACGACCCCTACACTGCCCGAACACCACTGCACTGCCCTAAACCTTGAAACACCACCCCCAGCATGACCCCCTACACTGCCCGAATACCACTGCACTGCCCTAAACCCTGAAACACCACCCCCAGCACAACCGCCTACACTGCCTGAAAACCACTGCACTGCCCTAAACCCTGAAACACCAGCCCCAGCATGACCCCCTACACTGCCCGAACACCACTGCACTGCCCTAAACCCTCAAACACCAGCCCCAGCACGACCCCCTACACTGCCCGAACACCACTGCACTACCCTAAACCCTGAAACACCAGCCCCAGCAAGACCCCCTACACTGCCCGAACACCACTGCACTGCCCTAAACCCTGAAACACCAGCCCCAGCAAGACCCCCTACACTGCCCGAACACCACTGCACTGCCCTAAACCCTGAAACACCACCCCCAGCAAGACCCCCTACACTGCCCAAACACCACTGCGCTGCCCTAAATGCTGAAACATCAGCCCCAGCAAGACCCCCTACACTGCGCGAACACCATTCCACTGCCCTAAACACTGAAACACCACCCCCAGCAAGACCCCCTACACTGCCCGAACACCACTGCACTAAACCCGGAAACACCAGCCCCAGCAAGACCACCTACACTGCCCGAACACCACTGCACTGCCCAAAACCCTGAAACACCACCCCCAGCACAACACCCTACACTGCCCGAACACCACTGCACTCCCTAAACCCTGAAACACCACCCCCAGCATGACCCCTACACTGCCCGAACACTACTGCACTGCCCTAAACCCTGAAACACCACCCCCTGCACGACCCCCTATACTGCCCGAACACCACTGCACTGCCCTAATCCCTAAAACTCTACCCCCAGCATGACCCCCTACACTGCCCGAACACCACTGCACTGCCCTAAACCCTGACTCACCACCCCCCTGCACGACCCCCTACACTGCCCGAACACCACTACACTGCCCTAAACCCAGAAACACCACCCCCAGCATGACCCCCTACACTGCCCAAACACCACTGCACTGCCCTAAACCCTGAAACACCACCCCCAGCACGACCCCCTACACTGCCCGAACACCACTGCACTGCCCTAAACCCTGAAACACCAGCCCCTGCACGGCCCCCTACACTGCCCGAACACCATTGCACTGCCTTAAACCCTGAAACACCACCCCCAGCACGACCCCCTACACTGCCTGAACACCACTGCCCTAAAGCCTGAAACACCACCCCCAGCAAGACCCCCTACACTGCCCGAATACCACTGCACTGCCCTAAAGCCTGAAACACCACCTCCAACACAACCCCCTACACTGCCTGAACACCATTGCTCTGCCCTAAACCCTGAAACACTGCCCCCAGCAAGACCCCTACACTGCCCAAACACCACTGCACTGCCCTAAACCCTGAAACACCACCCCCAGCACGACCCCCTACACTGCCCAAACACCACTGCACTGCCCTAAACCCTGAAACACCAGCCCCTGCACGATGCCCTACACTGCCCGAACACCATTGCACTGCCCTAAACCCTGAAACACCACCCCCAGCACGACCCCCTACACTGCCTGAACACCACTGCCCTAAAGCCTGAAACACCACCCCCAGCAAGACCCCCTACACTGCCCGAATACCACTGCACTGCCCTAAAGCCTGAAACACCACCTCCAACACAACCCCTACACTGCCTGAACACCATTGCTCTGCCCTAAACCCTGAAACACTGCCCCCAGCAAGACCCCCTACACTGCCCGAACACCACTGCACTGCCCTAAACCCTGAAACATCACCCCCAGCAAGACCCCCTACACTGCCCGAACACCACTGCCCTAAACCCTGAAACACCACCCCCAGCATGACCCCTATACTACTCGAACACCACTGCACTGCCCTAAACCCTGAAACACCACCCCCAGCACGACCCCCTACACTGCCCGAACACCACTGCTCTGCCCAAAACACTGAAACACCAGCCCCAGCATGACCCCCTACACTGCCCGAACACCACTGCACTGCCCTAAACCCTGAAACACCAGCCCCAGCACGAACCCCTACACTGCCCGAACACCACTGCACTACCCTAAACCCAGAAACACCACCCCCAGCACGACCCCCTACACTGCCCGAGCACCACTGCCTGCACTGGCCTAAACCCTGAAACACCAGCCCCAGCACGACCCCCTACACTGCCCGAACACTACTGCACTGCCCTAAACCATGAAACACCATCCCCAGCACGACCCCTACACTGCACGAACGCCACTGCACTGCCCTAAACCCTGAAAAACTACCCCCAGCAAGACCCCCTACACTGCCCGAACACCACTGCACTGCCCTAAACCCTGAAACATCACCCCCAGCAAGACCCCCTACACTGCCCGAACACCACTGCCCTAAACCCTGAAACACCACCCCCAGCAAGACCCCCTATACTGCCTGAACACCACTGCACTGCCCTAAACCCTGAAACACCAGCCCCAGCACGACCCCCTACACTGCCCGAACACCACTGCACTGCCCTAAACCCTGAAACACCACCCCGTGCATGACCCCCTACACTGCCCGAACACCACTGCACTGCCCTAAACCCTGAAACACCAGCCCCAGCACGACCCCCTACACTGCCCGAACACCACTGCACTACCCTAAACCCTGAAACACAACCCCAGCACGACCCCCTACACTACCCGAACACCACTGCACTACCCTAAGCCCTAAAATACTCCCCCAGCACGACCCCCTACACTACCCGAACACAACTGCACTGCCCTAAACCCTCAAACACTCCCCCAGCACGACCCCCTACACTACCCGAACACCATTGCACTGCCCTAAACCCTAAAACACTCCCCCAGCACGACCCCTACACTGCCCGAACACCACTGCACTGCCCTAAACCCTAAAACACTCCCCCAGCATGACCCCTACACTACCCAAACACCCCTGCACTGCCCTAAATCCTAAAACACTCCCCCAGCATGACCCCTGCACGACCCAAACACCACTGCACTGCCCTAAACCCTGAAACACCACCCCCAGCAAGACCCCCTACACTGCCCGAACACCACTGCACTGCCCTAAACCCCGAAACACCACCCCCAGCACGACCCCTACACTGCCCGAACACCACTGTACTACCCTAAACCCTAAAACACAACCTCCTACACTACACAAAGACCACTGCACTACCCTAAACCCTAAAACACTACCCCCAGCACGAACCCCTACACTACCCAAACACCACTGCACTACCCTAAACCCTAAAACACTACCCCCTACACTACACAAACACCACTGCACTACCCTAAACCCTAAAACAATACCCCCAGCACGAACCCCTACACTACCCAAACTCCACTGCACTACCCTAAACCCTAAAACACTACCCCCAGCAGTACCCCTACACTACCCAAACACCATTGCACTACCCTAAACCCTAAAACACTACCCCCAGCAGTACCCCTACACTACCCAAACACCACTGCACTACCCTAAACCCTAAACCACTACCCCCAGCACGACCCCTACACTACCCAAACACCACTGCACTACCCTAAACCCTAAAACACTACCCCCAGCACAACCCCTACACTACCCAAACACCACTGTAATACCCTAAACCCTAAAACACTCCCCCAGCACGACTCCCTACACTATCCAAACACCACTGCACTACCCTAAACCCTAAATCTACCCCCAGCATGACCCCCTACACTACACAAACACCACTGCACTACCCTAAACCCTAAAACACTACCCCCAGCACGACTCCCTTCACTACCTAAACACAACTACACAATTTGTTACAGGCGTTGCAACGCAGGCCTGTGGTGCTTACTGGAAGTACTTGGTGTGCTAGTTGGGCCCCAGGGACCCTCAGGATTCAAGGTGACCTAATCCCCCAACTTAAAACGCGCCACGGGGCGCGTTTGCACAGTGGTGAAGGGAGGGGGCGGGGCCTCAGGTGACATGTGCGCAAACACGTCCCCTTGAATCCTGAGGGACCCTGGGGCCAACTAGCCCACCAGGTACCTTCAGTAAGCACAACAGAGTTGCGTTGCAGAGAGGTGAAAAAGGTGCGTGGCCTCGGAACGCCTCTCTGCAACTCAGCTCTGTGGTCCTAACTGTAGGTACCTGGGGGCTAGTTGGGCCCCAGGGACCCTCAGGATTCAAGGGGACTTAATCCCGCAACTTAAAACGCGCCACGGGGCGCGTTTGCACACGCGTTTTAAGAGGTAGTTTTAATCCCCCTGCCCTATTATGTACTAGGGACTTACAGAGGAGGTCATGCTAATCACAGGGGTACCCCAACGCATAGTGTTCCCTAGTGTATGTAGGTGTTTTCACTGTATTCTAAGTGTCTTTTAGCATAGCACTGACTCTGGTTAGTCAGAGTCAGTTACCACCAGTACCCGTCTGAAAAAGTTGTGGGCACAGGATGATTTTGCAACATGGCCTCTTTCTGCTCCTCTGTTGGTTCTTTCTGCACATCTTTTGCTTCTTCCTGCACTTTTCTTCGTCTTTGTGGACTTCTGTTGCTTCTTTCTGCATTTCTTTTGCTTCTTTCTTCGCGTTTTTCTTCTTTCTTCACATGTCCTACCTCTGTAGGCATAGTTAGAAACTAGCATTTAAAAACCTTTGAAATTCACTTAAAAAATCATAGGTTTCAGGCACGTTATAGTTAGAAATTAGCATTTAAAAAACCTTTGAAATTCACTGAAAAACCATAGGTTTCAGACACGTTATAGTTAGAAATTAGCATTTAAAAAACCTTTGAAATTCACTGAAAAAACCATAGGTTTTAGGGACAGTTATAGTTAGTTGGACATTTCACTCGTACAAAGCCATAGAAATTCCCCCGTTATAGTTAGTTCAGCTAACTATAACTCGCGCCCCGCAATGCACTGCTGATGACGTCACATATTACATCACTCATGACATGGTCAGTGACATCACTGATGACATCACTGATGACATCTCAAATGACATCACTGATGACATCATCCATGTGATAATTTCATGCATCTTCTCACACCCTAATATAGCTTTTGATACACCCACTCTAAATTACAGACTGCCATTCTCAAAACCATACACACTCCAATACCAATAACTACATACCCACTCACTGATTCTTAGGTCTACACACACACATCTACTCACTCACCCGTACAGTCACTCATACTTACAGTCACTCAGTACAGGACTATCATATGCACTCATACACCTATATAAACACTCACACACCGCCACTCATCCATAGAGGTACTCACACACCTAGTCAGTCATGCAAAAAATTTACCCATTTACTCACCTATACAGTTATACACACACCAGCTCACTTACTCATACAAATACTAGCACATTCTTACGCTCTTATACAATAACTGATACAAGCACACACGCATCCATACAGCCACTCTCACAATCACACACTCTCACTTATAGCCATTTAAATACTCTAACACACATATATACTGCCTTTTACATATGTAGTTACTCGCACATGTACCACTGAGATATACATTCACTCACTAACACACCCATACACACACTCACCCACCCAAGCAGTCCATCACAGATGCACTCTTGAAATCATGCACCCAGTGAATCACCCACTCACACATCTATGTACAGAGTCACACACACCCCACCCACACAAACACTCAGGCAGCCATACAGATACTCAGAGAACCAATCAATAACCCATATAGACACTCATGTAGCTATTCGCAAATCCATGCATCCACTTACACACCAACAAACAGACGGATACAGACATTCACACAGTTTAGTCACTAACCCATGCATTCAGTAAGATACGTTTAATCACTCACTTGTAGAGTCAGTCACGCACGTACTAAATCATCCATTCAGACACTTAAACACCCACTCATTCTTCAATACGCCTTTCCCTATATATATTAAACATATTTAAACTTTACAGAAACACACAGTCACTGGATGATGTCATCAGTGATTTCATTTGAGATGTCATCAGTGATGTCATCAGTGATGTCACTGACCATGTCATGAGTGATGTAATATGTGACGTCATCAGCAGTGCATTGCGGGCGCGAGTTATAGTTAGCTGAACTAACTATAACGGGGGAATTTCTATGGTTTTGTACGAGTGAAATGTCCAACTAACTATAACTGTCCCTAAAACCTATGGTTTTTTCAGTGAATATATATATATATATATATACATACATATACATACACACATATATATATATATATTATACACATATACACACACACACAATATTTTTGACAAAAATATTAGTGACAACAATATTTTTTGTCGATATTTTTGCATTTACATTGTAAGTATAGGATAACCATATTTCTGGTTTCGATATTTTGCCAGTGAACACCAGAAAACAGTTGCACAATATAATCCAATATAATTCATTTCATTCAATGTCAGTCAGGTGTTTTGTCCTCATTGTGACTTGTCAGTGAGAGCCAGTTTATGCTTTTAGGCACTGCAAGCAAGAAACTCACTGGAAAATTTGGTCCCAATTCAAAAAGCTTTCCTTCATCACAACAATTCAGGGTTAAGTCATTCCTGAATCAAGTGTAAAATGCACCCACAGGAAATGTTTGTGAATTTTGGCCAATGTCTTAAATTAGGACGGCAAAGGATGGGAAAAGAAAATGATGGAAAATGTTAGGCAAAATATTCTGCATCACTGGCAATTTTTGTGGGGCCGCATTCTACATTGCTTCTTCGCATTTTTGTGCAGCATAAAAAAACACATTGCAATTTAAAATGTACCTCAATTGATCGAACACAAAACTATGCACAAAAATGATGAGCAAAAATAAATCTAAAGAAACAGTAGATACAGGGAACCATAAGACAATTATAATCTTATTGAAAGTAAAGCAAAGAATATAGAGGATACAGTTTAGTTTATTGAGTACTTCATGGAGGTAGACTGCGCTATTTGTGATCACATCCAACCAGGGCTGGTTTTAGCGCTGGCGGGGCCCAGTGAGACATTCATATTTTGGCGCCTCCAATGACCTTCTTCTCCAGGGATTCTCTCACTACCACCCTCTAACAGTGTCCCTTATCACTCGATAGCCCATTTCATGTACGGAGCTACTCATACTACTGTAGGGTGTCAGAGCCCTGTACATCACACACATTATACAGAGGCAATGATTCATATGTGGCTGAATCAGTGTATAGGGAAATGTTACAAAAAACAATGAGGATTGCAAGGGATTGGCATCAAATCTACTCCATTCGAGCAGGCGGTATATCTTAAGAGTGTTGTCTGGAGGAGCACAGACTCAAGATCTAAATCTTACCACAGTGGTTTGGCTTCACGAATAAGAATTTATTTCTACCAAAACTAAACCATATAACAACATTAGGATAATGAAAGACTGGAAAAACATAATGTTCTAACCTATACCATGAAATCTGCATACAGCTTTCATAACAGTTCATAGGTCACTGTACCATATTAGGATTTTAACTTATGAACAGAAAATAACAAAAGCATCTCTGTGACAAAAACAGTAACCTGCTGAGCTATTCACACGAAATACAATGTGATCGGCATGGTACCTTTTCTTTGCAGCCTGCACATTAACCTTCTGCACTATTTTATGATGAGTCAAAACTGCCACTAGGCAAAAGATCTCTCTCCACCAGAAACATTAATCACTAGAGTTAGCTTGACATTTTTAGCTGTTTACGTGTATGTGAGTCCTCAGGCAAAGCTGAACCGCTCCTTTGTGTTTTCCATAGTTTCCTATGCTGATGACACCCAGATAGGTGTCTCCATTTCCACCAACCTGCTCGAGGTAGCCAAACGATTATATTATCACAATCAGGAGGTGGATAAACGGATGAACAAGAACTGTCAAACTTAATTCAGGGAACACGGAGGTTCTTTTATTTGGGCACAATACCTCGTTCTGGTCCCCCATGTGGTGGCCTCAGGGTCTTGGTAATCTGCCCTGTCCAGTTAGGAATGTCAAAAATCTCAAAATCTGTTTTGATGACAAGCTTAACTTTGCAGACCATATCAGGCAAGTCACTTTGACTTGTTTCTATCTTCTGAAAACCTTAAGGAAAATCTTTCCTTTTATGCCTTTCAAGCTACAGAAAACTGTAATTGTTGCCCTTTTATTATCTAGAATTGACTACTGCAATGCTCTGTATGCCGGTCTGCAACAGCCATTGATGAATAAACTCCAAATTCTACAAAATGCTGCTGCCTGGCTTTTGTTAAACATCCCTAAATTCCAGTCCATCACTCAGGCAATTGTCGATCCACCAGTAAAAAAATGGGCCACTTTTAAGGCCCTCTGTGAGGCTCAAAGCACTGCATGACTCAGGACCAGACTAGCTGGAGCCAAGATTCTGCTGGTATGTTCCCAATAGAACATTACGCTCTGCCTTCTCCAAGTATTTAAGTATAAAAAGGCTCTTTGGGGTGGGATGAGCTTTATACTGTCCACTGGAAGACTGTGGAACAAGCTGCCCATGCAATTAAAAAGTCAGTCCAAACTGACTCATTTTAGGAAAGGGCTTAAACTTGACTTTTCTCAATCTAACTCTTCCACAGGCTTATTTCGGATCAGGCAGCTCACTAGCGCCAAGACGTGCAAGGGCATTCATGCGCTTTATATAATTACACTTTCAATTATTGTAGCCTGAAAACTGCTGGACACACAAGGAACTCTGCAACAGGTGCTTTTAAACTCGTGTTATTTCTAAATACTGCGACCCGCATTCTGAGCTCAGGGCCAGGTGCGGTTGCACCAGACACACCGCCCTAAAGCCGGCCCTAAATACAACACATATATACACACAGCAATCATATTACAAAAAGCAAGACTATTTCTGCAAAGAGTGCAACTTAAAAGAAAGAGAATGCAAATCATATATTAAAATTATTCCTTGACTGCAAAGTACTTTGTGTGCACGGTGTGACACTAAGGGGCCGATTCCGATCTCGGCCGGTAGGGCTCCGAATCGGATTCGGCTTTACCGGATCCGATTCGGAGCCCTATTTCCCGACCGATTCGTACGTGCGTCCGGGCGAGCGAGTACGATGCGTGCGCTCGCGAAATCTCCGACCGACTCGTTCGCAGGACCCGACCGCTCTGACCGACTCGCACGGGGACGACTCGCACCGTGCTATGGAGACGTTCCCCGGCCGGGTAAGTACGATGCGCATCGCGACTGCTCCAACCGACTCGTGCAGTCCGGCTCCAAGGAGCTGACGGAGCCGCACTTTGGGGGTCCGTGTCGGACCCCCCTGGAGTTGTAGGCAAGCGAGTCGCACACAGGGGGGAGCCATGGGTCCCCCCTACACGTGCATGTACGGTGCGACCCGCATCGACGCGAACACGCTGTAGGGGGCGCCCTTGTTCGCGTTGTGCCCATTGAGTCAATGGGAGCCCGTGTACGCGTCGTACGACTGGCTCCCATTGACTTCAATGGGAGTCCGACCGAATCGAGTCCGATAGCATACGTGCGCATCGTACTCGTTCGGTCGGACTGCTAGAGTCCGATTCGGTCGGAAATCTCTCCGAGTCCGGCTCGGTCGGAGAGATTTCCGGCCCGAATCGGAATTGGCCCCTAAATGTTAAATAAATGAAGGAACACACATCATAAAACAGAGAGTTAATTAAACCACAAGCAGGGCAGCATTAGGGAACAAGTCAAGTTTACATAAACCTTTGTTTTAATTAATATTCAGCTGTGATAAAGTGTACCTCAAGCAATGCACAGGGCATGCAAGGTTGAATATAAAATATTCGTGTGGAATGAACATCTTATCTAACATTTGAAAAGAAACGAAACATGCTGGTTTAATCACTAATCATTTAAACAAAGCCAGATAGTCTCAACGCTCTGTCTCTACATTCCTCCATAGAATGTTCTCTGCCACTAGTCTTACAGGGTAGATGACACTCTTTTACAAGCTGCTCTCTGTCACTAGTCTTACCTAGCGGATTGCACTCCTCCATAGAGCGTTCTCTGTCACAAATATCACTAGACAGGCTGCATTAAGTCACGGACTGATCTATGTTACTAGTCCCACCTGGCAGGTTTCACTCACTTACTGGCTATTATCTGTCACTAGACTAACCTGGCGATTTACAGTCCTCCATAGAAAGATCTCTGTCACTTGGTTTGCGTGGCAGGCTACACTCTGTCACAGATCTCAGCAGTCAAGCAGCCCTAATCCATAGACTGTTTTGTGTTACACTTCCAATGTGGTAGGCTACACTCCCTTACAGACAGTTCTGCATCACTAGCATCACCTGGACGATTAGACTCATTTACATGCTGTTCTCTGTCACTAGCCTCACCTGGCAGGTTCCACTCATTTACATGCTGTTCTCTGTCACTAGCCTCACCTGGCAGGTTACACTCATTTACATGCTGTTCTCTGTCACTAGCCTCACCTGGCAGGTTACACTCATTTACATGCTGTTCTCTGTCACTAGCCTCACCTGGCAGGTTACACTCATTTACATGCTGTTCTCTGTCACTAGCCTCACCTGGCAGGTTCCACTCATTTAGATGCTGTTCTCTGTCACTAGCCTCACCTGGCAGGTTCCACTCATTTACATGCTGTTCTCTGTCACTAGCCTCACCTGGCAGGTTACACTCATTTACATGCTGTTCTCTGTCACTAGCCTCACCTGGCAGGTTACACTCATTTACATGCTGTTCTCTGTCACTAGCCTCACCTGGCAGGTTACACTCATTTACATGCTGTTCTCTGTCACTAGCCTCACCTGGCAGGTTACACTCATTTAGATGCTGTTCTCGGTCACTAGCCTCACCTGGCAGGTTACACTCATTTAGATGCTGTTCTCTGTCACTAGCCTCACCTGGCAGGTTACACTCATTTACATGCTGTTCTCTGTCACTAGCCTCACCTGGCAGGTTCCACTCATTTAGATGCTGTTCTCTGTCACTAGCCTCACCTGGCAGGTTCCACTCATTTACATGCTGTTCTCTGTCACTAGCCTCACCTGGCAGGTTCCACTCATTTACATGCTGTTCTCTGTCACTAGCCTCACCTGGCAGGTTCCACTCATTTACATGCTGTTCTCTGTCACTAGCCTCACCTGGCAGGTTACACTCATTTACATGCTGTTCTCTGTCACTAGCCTCACCTGGCAGGTTACACTCATTTACATGCTGTTCTCTGTCACTAGCCTCACCTGGCAGGTTACACTCATTTACATGCTGTTCTCGGTCGCTAGCCTCACCTGGCAGGTTACACTCATTTACATGCTGTTCTCGGTCGCTAGCCTCACCTGGCAGGTTCCACTCATTTAGATGCTGTTCTCGGTCACTAGCCTCACCTGGCAGGTTCCACTCATTTAGATGCTGTTCTCGGTCACTAGCCTCACCTGGCAGGTTCCACTCATTTAGATGCTGTTCTCTGTCACTAGCCTCACCTGGCAGGTTACACTCATTTACATGCTGTTCTCTGTCACTAGCCTCACCTGGCAGGTTACACTCCTGCATAGGAAGGTCTATGCCACTAGTGTCATCTGGCAGATTACACTCCTTCACAGAATCTTCTCCATCGCTGGTCTCACCTGGCAGGTTACACTTCTCTACAGAATCTTCTCCATCGCTGGTCTCACCTGGCCGGTTACACTCCTCTACAGAATCTTCTCCATCGCTGGTCTCACCTGGCAGGTTACACTCCTCTACAGGATCTTCCATCTCCATCGCTGGTCTCACCTAGCAGGTTCACTCCTTCGCAGGCTGTTCTCTGTCACTAATCTCACCAGACAGGTTACATTATTCCATAGAGAGATATGTGTTACTAGTTTCACATGGTAGGTTACACTCCCCTACAGAATCTTCCATCTCCATGGCTGGTCTCACCTAGCAGGTTCACTCCTTCGCAGGTTGTTTTCTGTCATCATTTAACCAGACAGGTTGCTTTATTCCATAGACAGATCTATGTTACTATTTTCATGTGGTAGGTTACACTTCTTTACAGGATATAGACTGTTCTCTGTCACTGGACGCACCTGGCAGGTTGTACTTTCACAGACTGTTCTCTGTCACTAGACTCACCTGGGAGGTTGCACTCTTTCACAGACTGTTCTCTGCCACTAATCTCACCAGACAGGTTGCATTAATCTATAGAAAGATATGTGTTACTAGTTTCACATGGTAGGTTACACTCTTCACAGGCTGTTCTCTTTCATTGGACTCGCCTAGCAGGTTACACTCATTCACAGACCGTTCTCGGTCATTAGCCTCAGCCGCACCTGGAGTTGCATTAATGCATAGACTGATCCGTGTTAAAAATATCACGTGGTAGGTTACACTCTCACAGACTGCTCTCTGACACTAATCCCACCAGACAGGTTGAATTAATCCATGGAGTGATCTGCGTTAAACAGTAGCAGCCCGTCCCCTGCCAAAGTGACGGGCGGGCCGGAGCAGGCAAGTGAGGAGGGTGGGGGCTAGGGACAAAAAATAAAAATAAACTGCACGGCAGCCAAACCTGACGCTGCATGTAAGCAGTGTCAAGATTGGCCTGAGCTCTGTCAACCTGCGCTCCCAGACATACTGGGAGCCTGGGCCTGCTCTCTCCAGCAACACAGCTGGGACTGGAGAGAGCTTCAGTGCGCATGACGGTTTGTCCGGCCTGAGAGGGCCGGTCAAACCGCCATGCGCTCCGCACTTTAACAGTGCACTACCACTCCCCCAGCAGCAGTGTCATCCCCCTGGATCCACCCCCAAGACTCGTCAGAGTCCTGTGGGCAGGTCCAGGGGGATTATAATAAAACAATAATAAAATGGGTTTAAAACGCGTTTTATTATTGTTTATTTGAGGAAGATGGCAAAGGGGGAGGCGCTTCATATGGTAAGTTGCACTCCTTCACAGACTGTTCTCTGGCCCTAATTTCATCGGACATGCTGCATTAACTCAGACTCCTCTGTATTACTAGTTTCACTTGGATGCGCTCATCCACGGGCTATTCTCTGTCACTTGACTCGCCTGGTAGCCGTGCTCTTTCACATGCTTGTCATTGTCGCTAATCTTCCCTGGTAACTTGGTCAATGCATCCAGGCACTGCACTCCTCGATGTTCTATCAGCAGTGGCGTAGCTAGACCTTTGGCTGCCCGCGGCGGTCCCTGCGTTTGCTGCCCCGCATTGAAGAGTGGGGGAGGGGTGCTGTTGAGATTCATTCCTCTGATTGCCGCCCGCGACTGGTCGCATTAAACGGGGGGGGGGGCGGTGCTGGTGGTGATTTCTGCCCAGAGACAACAGGTACGAGTGGGGGGAGGCTGCCGACCCCAAAATTCGTGCCACCCGGGGCGAACCGCCTCCCCTTGCTACACCACTGTCAGGATTCAATCAATCGATCAGGATTATTATAGCACTGCTAATCACCTGGTAGGGTACCAAGGCGATTGTATGCTCGTATCATACATTGGTTACCTCTCAGTGCGTAAATATATTCTCCACTCCTCCCTCATCGCTAGCATTCACCCAATCATAGAATGGCCAAATTCACTTAAAAGTGGAAGCACAAGCCGTTTGTCTCCGAACCATGAAGTTTCAGTCCTCAGCACTTCTCCTTTTTTCCGCAAGAGCAGTTCAAACATGAATAGCAAAATATCCTAGTTTGAAAATGTTTGCCACATAATACATCTGCTGCTGCATAACCTGACGATTTTAACTAAACAAATTGTTTGTAGCTCAAACGGATCAAAAGTTACTAAAAAATGGGACTTGTGTTGCTAAGAAGTGGAGGGCTCGTTGCAAAGCTTGACTGGTCACCTTTCTCACTGCTGCCTTTGTATGTTACACTGGTACTAATGAGGCAAAATCTTTGCAGAGATTTAGTATGTATAACAATTTCCAAATTATAAAGAATCAGAATCAAAATGAATCTAGGCAGCAGAGCAGTTCATATCCCTCACACCAATACAGCAGTTCTAAACTGGCATGTTCAGGAGATATTCCTTCAAACAAGTGGAACCGGAGGCCCAATATGTGCCCACCACATTATCGGCAAGGATTTACTGCAAAGCAAGAACAAAATACTTTACCTAACCAGGTGTGGTAACCAGTCTACGAAACAATGTGATAAAGTTCTCCTCCGCCTATAAATACAAACATGATTTGGCCACAGCATAACATGCCACATTTTTATAGCCAACTATGCTCAGTGCCTCCACCACCTCCTCCACCACCACACCATCCACCACCTTTAGCCCCAATGTCAGCAACAGAAAGACCTTAACAATCCCATTGTCGCCAATTCTCAACAAATCCTCCACCAACTCATCAACTTTTACACACAAATCAATTCCCATCACTGCCACCTCCATCAACCCCACCACTTCCATCTACTTCCACTCCCCACTTGTGTAACCCATCATATTCCTCCATGCCACTATTATTCTCATCAATGCCTCCACCACTATCTCCATATCAGTCCCCACATTTTCAGAGTCCTCCATTCTCAGCAATGCTTTTACTGCCTCCACCATCTCCTCCTGGTGATTTAACTTTATCTCCTCCATGTTAGTCTTAATGGAGCCTTTCCTCAGAGAGGTATGAGGAGTTAATTGCCACTCCCAATGAAATTGGTTTGTGTGATCAGCAGCTTTTTTTTAACATGGTTATTCTTTCCCTCCTATTCAATATAATCACTTATAGGTAAAAAAATAAATATATAATTTTTAAAGCGTGAACGCTATATTTTCAGAATATTTGCTATCAGTTACTCATTTTTGGGCATAGGCAGTGAAAGATATTAGAGATGACCTGTAGAAAATGTGTTTCAAAATATCCTTTTGCATCTGTTAGCCAGTGCCATCCTCATTTGTTGGATATGTAGCAGTTCAGTGAGTATACAGTCATATATCCATGCCCCTGCACCCTGTCTCAAATTAAAAAAAGGCCTCCTTATTTAGATATTGACGGAGGATTCAGGTCTTCGGCCCCCAATTATAAGACTGTTTAGATGCAGCTATTCTGCTATTTAGATGTCGTAATCCATGTCCTTTATAGAAGCTGCCAATGGAGTGGCCATACTTGGTACCTGATTGCAACATGCTTCGTTGATGAGACAGGGCAACAGTGGAGCCCATCGTTCTTATTTTCCTTTCCTTTCCTTACAGGGTCAATTAAGGTTGCCCCAAACCCCACGACCCCCGTCCTGCACACATGCAGCTTGGAAGCTATTCCTCTGATGTTCTGGTGCATTAAAAATAATAGAAAAAGAGCTAGGGAGAGATCATTGGGGCTCCCGAATCCCAGTAGTGGAAACACGGGTCCAACCACAACTACACCATGGGGGTTCCAGCAGTCCCTAGCATTGCCTTCAGTGGGGTACTAAGATGAGCAGATTTGCTCCTTGGCTAGGATTTGTACAGAAAATTTTCCTCCCTCTTAGAAATGTCTTTTTAAATTCCTGCAGCGTAATGAACCTTTTGTCATGATGTAGCTGCTTTGCATACAACTTGCGAGTAGAACTGTTTTGTTATTTTTTCTGCTCAACTGAAACTTTAGTTTACAAGGTACTTTAAAATTGTCTGGAGTGGGTTTCTTTTCTTACTAAACTGCATGAAAGTTCTCATGACAGTAGTTTAATTAACACCGATTTTGAAATGAGTACGAAAATGCCCATTTTTACTTTTTCTTTTTATTTATTTGAGTTTTATATAGCGCTGGCTAGACCCGGAGGTATCAGAGCGCTTTACATGAGGATCAGAGTTACAGGTTTCAACTTGCATTACATTTGGAAAATTTACCAAGCAGATATAGGTTTGTACTCGAATAGGCATTCATTCTGCCACCGTTTTGGTTCAGCTTTTTCAGTGATGTACCTATATATATTTTTTTTAATAAATGCACATCTTCGGCAAAAAACAAGATGGCATTTCCAGCAAAAGTATTTCGTATGTTTTTGGATCCTTTTAACAGGGGGAAGAGTGAAGGAAAGGAGAGAAAAAGGGTTACCAGCCGTTTCTTGAAGTCACGGTTTTCAGGAAGTGGGGAGGAGAGAAACAGAGACAGAAAGAGAGGGAATAAGCTTCCATAGGCAGAGCAGGAAAAGTGGACACTGTCCTTCTCTGGGCAAGAAGGAAGAGACAGAGTCCTTTTCCTCCTCTGCCCGCCCGCCGGTCCCCGAACGACCACGAGCAGCCGAGCCTTATCAATAGGCCATGGCTATTTCTGCCGTCCGGGGACCAATTTTTTAAATAAAAAAAGTAGGGGAACGGTTTTCATTAAATTTAAAAAAGTAGGGGCACGCCGTGCCCTGGCGATCCCGCCCACTTCGACCACTGCCCAACGGTGACGCATGAATGAAGTGCTGTAGCTCTCCTGGAGCTTTACTCGCAGGTAAAAAGCACTATATTACGCACAGTCAGTAGAAATGAGCATGCCTGAATTCCACCCACGCTGTGAGTGGAATGTCCTCCTTGCTAGACTACTGCTTAGACCAGGGGTCTTCAAACTGTGGGGCGCGACCCCCAGGGGGGCCGTGGAGCGATGCAAAGGGGGTCGCGCCTTCCCAGTCACACTTCTGCCGAGGCCCAAGGGCTTCAGCCCCCTCTTCCCCCGTCCTGCGTCTCAGCCCGGGCTGCTGCAGTGCAACTCGAGCTGCTGGGGGCTCAGCTGGGCAGTGTCTGGAGTCTTATCTCCGGCACGCCCGAGTTTTTCACAGGTCTTTAAAGACCATTTGCATGTTTACATGCCTATGTAAACTGGTTACAGAGGCTTAGTTTTTTTCCTGGTTCCAGTACCCCTGGGCCCCCACTCTGCCTATTCCTTACATTTGTATTTTACCTTTACTGCTGCAGTGTGAGAATGCATTTCATGAAAAGGAATATAAAGTAGGGTTGCCAAAAGAAAAATGCCTGCCGTGTTTTGTTTAAAGAGCCCGCAAAGACCTCCTCTTGACACTAAATAGACTTATACATAAAAAGTATGTATGCATTCGTTATGTGACTTTTCTGTCTTTGTTCTCTTTAATTATCAGTCATGGATCATTGAGGCAGCCCTAGAACACAATTAAAAGTGCTTTCTATTTATATTTGCTGTTCGAAGTATGCACAGATAAGTGCTTAAAATACAGCTTTAGGTGACTGCTTATTTTTGCACCGACTGGGCCATCAAAATAATCTGCTGGCAACCCTAACCATAGGACTGGAAGTTTGTTGCAGGATCAGCACATTATTTATTTCCTCGATCCCCGATTAATGCCATAATAGCAATAGTTTAACTTAGATCTTAAACCCTACGTCGCTGTCCATAACATGCTGAGTTACTTCAAGTGTCTGGAAATGCACTCTGCATTCAGACAACTCACTCGTCATTCTCGCCCTTCACTTTCACGCTCACCCTGCATTCACAGCGATCACAATGCACTCACACCATTCACCCGCTCACCCTGCACTCACAGTGATCACTCTGCACTCACAATGCACTTGCGCTGTTCATCCTATACCTCACCCTGCAGCCACACAAGTACACTACTCATCCTGCACTCATGTGACACTTCACTCACCTGTCCCCCTCACTGCTCAATATGCAACTCACTCAAACAAGCCCATCAGTAATCATACACTCATTCATCCCATTCTGAACTTGCATCCGCACCTAAATTCATAAGCCACCTCACTCACCCTGCAGTCACTCCTCTTACCCTACTCTCACACTGTTGCATCGCTCACCGTGCACTCACATGGGCACTCTTGTCACCCACACAGTGCAGAGGGTTAATGTTCCTGCTACAAAGAATATGTACCATGCAGATCACAGAAATGAGTGTGAGTAAACTATGAGTAGCGCTATAAAAAAATAAAATGTTTGTCAGAAAGGTGCTATAGAGAGATTAGGTGAATTGTTGGTGAGTGGCAGTGAAGGAATTCATGGAGAAGGAGGAAACGGGGTGGGGCACCAAAAAGACTGTTGCACCGTGTGCGACCAGTGTTAGGACCAGCCCTGGCTGGGAGTGTTAAAGGTGAAGTGAGAGGTTGAATGGGGAGAGTTCAGAAGTTGTAAAAGGGTGAAATAAAATGGCCTGCAAAGTGAGAGAGGGATCCGGGGTTAGGAGAGGACAGAGGGATGGAAGGGAGGGGTGAGAGGAAAGCTGCATGGGTAAACTGCTTAACTCTGCACAAAACCGCCAGGGTTTTAAGGGACCCCTGCTTCTCCCGGCTAGGGCCAAGTGAGCTTCTAATGTGGCAGCACGTATTCCTGCGGAGTGGAAGGCCCTTCACAAAGGTTGACTAGAAATCTTTCTGATGTTAATTGCTGTATTTTGGTTATACACTGGTACTGATGGGGTGAAGTCTTTCCTCAGTGTTACTGTGTACGCGGCATCACATAACATCATTTACCTTTTCTTCCCACACAATTTAGTCAAGCCTGTCACGTAATTTGGTCCTCACCTTCCTCATAATTCCAGTAGCCCTGCCTACAGGTTTAGAAATTTTTGTCAGGAGGGGGTCCTTACGCCTCAAAATGTTGACAGGGGGGTCTCGGCATCCAAAAGTTTGAAGACCTCTGGCTTAGACTGCTAGTTGTCTGGGGACCAGCTGTTGTCCTGGCCGCGTGCACATATTGTGCCAGCGACCACCAGACGTAGTGCAAGGTGGCAGCAGGATAGCGAGTGTGCCATGGGCCTAATAGAAGCAAAGGAAATGGGTCTCCAACCCCCTGGTTTAATAAAAAAAATCTGTAATTTGGGTGCAGTGGGCACCGCAGAAGTTGGGCCCTGCTGCACTATTGATAACTGCACCCCGGCTAGAGAGGATCTCAGATGCAGTCAGTGACTAGTATGTACAAGAATGGCAGCCGGTGCCCAGAGCTCTGTCCCGACGGTGCTTTTAAAAATCGGCCACTGAATATCAATGACGAGTAATGTTAAATCCACCTCAGGCCTCTATAATCCACTGCCAGACACTTTCTGCCCCTTTAGCTCACTATTGCTAGTCCTGAATTCTCCGTTTATCCACGATTTTCCGTCTTTCTCTTCTTCCTTCTTTGCCGCTTGTTTTTCTCTCTCTTGCTCGCGGTCAATATCTGATAAGGAAAAAAAGTGGCGGTGGGCGCCACTGGCAGCCACCGGCTCAAATTAAGCACTGGATGTTGTCACCTGTTCATTTCTTGAGATGTGCTGGGGATATATTTTGGGTAGAGGCCTCAAAATTTGGAAATGGTCCCTCTTTGCTGGATCCCTGGGAGGGCATTCGTGGGGGTGCATTGAAAGTGAAAAGATTCAGACGGATATTGGACTCAAAGATTTTGCTCAGCACTTCTTCCAAAAACATTTATGCATGAAATTTCCAGAACACATGGCAAAAATAAATGTTGTTTTCACCTAAAATGAATATTAATCCATTGCTGAGCCTTTTGATCAAAGCTTTCGCCTCATGAATGGAAAAAAATGTGAAAACTGCTTGTTCAGTAATTGTTTTGTGTGTAGGTATTTCAGACATCGGCATCTTGAGCGCATACATTAACTCGAAATATCTACCAATTAATGTGACAGCAGATTTCAGGAACGCAAAGTGCCTTGTGATGGGGATGAGTTGTGCTAGCTCGCCACAGAGCCGTGTGCCTTTTACTTTTTTTTGTGTATGACTCAAGGTGTCCAAAGTTCATACATAAAACCTGCAACAAATCAGAAACAACAGCGAACTGTTTCCAGCTTTTTCTGTCTAACGTTTCTGCATTAATTTCCTGAGTTATATGTCTGAAACTTTAGTAAACGTAATTAAAAAAAGCGCTCAGTTTTGCATTGAACACACCCAACATGATATGGCCCCAAGATGTCATTACTGCCGTGTGTTTGAAGGTTTTGTCGTCATTAAAACATACACTAACTCGGTGACATTTCGAGATAATTTATGCACAAAAGATGCCAATAATAAACGCGCAGATCACTTCAGAGACGTACAGTGCAGGAAATGAGGCGATAATACTGTCCCAGTATCGGTACAACTGACGCCATCCACAACAGAAAAGCAAGACACACAACGATCGTGGCCTCGATCACGAGGGTGTGTGCTCGTGAAGAGCACGGCTGTGCGTCTGTTCTTATGGATAATTCGTTTTAAAGCTCATAGTGGTTCTTCGAAGTTCCTCCGTAAGTGCATGAGCTGTAGACACCACAGCTCCGAAACAGAGCCAATCACTGCTTACTGTTCCTGAGCAATGTGGTCAGGTGCACACAAACTCGGAGACAATTCGAGCTGCATGTATTAGAAGGTGCAATCACACACAAGCAGTGTCACCACTGTGCCCTGCGCGAATTTACACCTTCAGGAGCCCCAGGGGCTGCATCACGATTGGTGCAAACATTCTGCGATACAATTCTGGGAGAAAAACAAACGATGTGTTGTTGCTGTCAAGTTTCCATTTCCATGTGTGACTAGTAAGGGCACTCCCGTGTTTTTTTTTCTTTTCTGGGACTGGCAGTACTATTTTTCTACTGGGTTTTAAATAAAACTGCAAGCTTCGGAATCCTAAGGAAAAAAAATAACACCGCATGGACCCGATAAACCGGGCCGCAATGATTTATTTCGACTCATGCGATATGAAGCAGAGCTCTCACATTTCCCAGTTCTATGCGTGGCTCATCCTGTCCATATATTTTTAGTTACATTCTGGGATTTGAAGTCCTGTATCAATCATTCTAAAATCAGGACTATTAGTCCCAGAATGCAGAGCAAATACCTGGAGTAAGTGAGATAGATACTCATGGAAATACATGGGACTGGGTGGAAGCTTGAGAGCTTCTGACGTTGCATGTAAAGCTGTTGCAATAATTTAAAATAACTTCAAATTTAAAACCACTAGAATGCACCTTAGTAATTCCAAGCAGGCTTGAAGAGTCCTGGTGAGAGCACATAGACTCTTTTAACCAGAGGTTTCCTGAATTAAAACCAGACAATCCATTACAATTGCCTGTGGATGAAAAGGAGAAAGGGCGACGATCTCTGTGTTTGCCCTTTCAGCTGAGAGTGACTCTCTGACTCACCGGCAGCCCTTGCACAATACACACGAGAGGCACTTCCTGCTGCTCCTGCAGAGTGCACGCGGGCGGGACTTCTTTCTGCAGCAGCTATGCGAAGCATTGCTCCCGGTTAAAATGAAAGGACAACATAACAAGGCTTTTAAATACGTTCGAATTCTCGAGAGAAGGGTAGGAGGTAGCAGCTTCGTCTTGTGATTAAGTGTGAAAAAGTTAACCATTTAAATTAATTGTCCTGGGCTAATTGTGCCGAAATCTTAGTACCCTTGTCACTGATTTGTCAGAGCAAACCATAATTACCGCCACCTGAAGACCACATGCCAACAGGGACACCATTTTCCCACCCAGATCCCTGCTTTTTCAACCTGCGGCATCTGGGGTATGTAGTCTTGCTTCTTTCAAGTCAACCAATTGGACTAACGCTGCTGAAAACAGATATTGACAAATCAAAAACACAGTCAGGGCCGGCTTTTGGGCAGTGCCACCGGTGCAGCCGCACTGGGCGTTGAACCGTGGAGGGGGTGCTGACCTCAAGGGGGCGCTGTGTTTACCAATAACTTATGATTGAAGAGATGAGAGGCACTTTTGCACGGTGGTAATGAGAGAATCCAAGGCAGGCCCGGCTCCAGGAATTTTCATCTGGATGGGCCAAAGGTGCCTTCGGGTGGGCCCCGGTGGGCCCAATTTTTGGTCCTTCTGGAGGTAGCCTACAAGCCCCAGATTACATCATATCTACTTCCAAACAGGCCCCATGACACTAACAGTAGATTCTGTGTATATACAGTGCATATAGAGGGTAGAGTAGTGGTAAATTGAGCTAAGGCTTTTTTAAGAGTTTGGGAGTGGGTAGTGGTCAAGGGATGTAAGCATTTTTGTGTCTTGTAGTCTTAGTTTGCTTCTGTCAATTAGACAAACACCGAATAAACATCATGCTGAGATCTTGGATTCATTAATAGAAGAGTCCCCTGATGCATTATTCTTGACCGAGACCTGGTTGACGCAGGATTCAGTTGCAGAATCATGGCTAGCACTTCCTCAAGGCTATACTATGAACCAGCTTAATAGAATCGGAAATAGAGGTGGTGGTATCGCATTAATCCATAAGGAGTGCTACTCGTGCAGTTTGAAGAAGGAAGATATCCCTGAATTCTAAACCATAATTTCACGGTTTCCGGCCTGCTCATCTGTCGGCCACCAGGGCCCTCTAAAGTTTTTAGAGAAGAATTAGCAAACAAGATTACTTTACTTGCCAGCAAAGCAGCACATTTTACCATTCTAGGAGACCTCAATTTACATTTAGAAGATTACTGTAACACAGGCATTGCCAATTTTCTGGCTGATCTTGAGGCTTGCCAGTTGACCCAGTGTGTTTCGAATAGTACACATGTTGCTGGTCATTTGTTGGACCCTATATTTTCTAATTTAGGCTCCCTAACAGCTGCGTCCCCGATCCCTATGGTATGGACAGATCATTTCCTTGTCCCTTTTTCAATTCGCTGGCAAGGTAAGCCGGCACAGTAGTGCCCCTTGCAAGCATTAAAACGTCCTTGGCATAAGTTAGATACTAATACATTTTCGGACTTATTGTTAAGCCATAAACCTCAGATACCTTCCAATATAGAATCAGCCACCACGCTTTTTCAGGATTGGCTGTCTCATACCTTGGAACAGCTGTATCCCTGCCAAACTTTGCTCGAATAACAAAAGGGGACAATCCAATCCCTGGTTTAATGAATCTTTGAGTAAGGCAAAAGCAAACTGTAAACAATTAGAGCGGGCCTGGAGGCGCGCTTATGCCACAGAAGCCAAAAACACTTACCGCAAATCATTCAAGATATACCATAAATTGATTCGGAAAGCCAGAGCAGATTATATTGCTAACAAAATCTTGGAGAGTAATAATCCTCCAAAGGCGATCTTCTCCCTTCTTAAGGTCATGAAATGCTCCAAACCGAAAGCCGATTCACCTATCACCTCAAACACTCAGTGTGATGAATTGGCTGGATATTTTGTGCACAAGGTGGAGAACATTTATAAAAGCTTCCCTTCTACTGTTAATTTGGACAGGGGGGATTGGTATGAGGATAAAGGACCTAATATGAAAAATAATACATTGTGTTCCTTGCTTCTACTATCCCTCACTGAGATGGAGGCCTTGTGCCTGAAAATTAAATCTGGCTCTTCAGTTGACCCCTTGAGACCAGCCCAGTTTCGTCAATTCCACAATGTCATGCTACCAGTGGCCAGAGAATTGATTAATCTGTCTCTGTCCTCAGCGTCCCTACCACCAGCCTGGAAACATGCTAAAGTAACCCCTCTTTTAAAAAAACCATCTCTAGAACCATCTGAACCGGGTAATTATCGCCCCATTTCTCAGCTCCCTTTCCTGGCTAAAGCCACGGAATCTCATGTAAATACTATTCTTACAGAGTTTGTAGAACAAAATGAAATTCTGGATGCCTCACAAAACGGTTTTAGATCCCGCCACAGCACCGAATCTGCTTTGATGGCGGTGATCGAGGAAATCTGGTGTAGTCTCGATGAGGGAAATTCTGCAGCCTTAATTCTTCTCGATTTAAGTGCCGCTTTTGATATGGTATCACATGAGATATTACTGCGTAGGCTACAGGAGATAGGGATTGGGGGTCTGGCCTTAACATGGTTTCGATCCTTTTTGGAGGGCAGAACATTCCAGGTCATTGTGCCACCTTTCCACTCTCAGGAGTACGCCATCAAATATGGGGTGCCACAGGGCTCGATACTGAGCCCTTTGCTTTTCAATATCTATGTACAACCGCTGGCAGCAGTAGCTAGAAGCAGAGGGCTGTCCTATGCCGATGACACCCAATTAGTCATCGCTTTTTCTAAGAAATGTGAATTAAATCTTGTCAAGTTTAAGGAGGACATGCTGGCGATCGCCGATTGGATGACAGCAAATTGCCTGCAGTTAAACGCAAGCAAGTCAGAAATACTTCTGCTCGGGAGAGACAGTGACATGTGGTCAGAGCAATGGTGGCCAGATAAACTAAAACCTGCTCCCATACCAAAGGAGGCTGTTAAGAACTTAGGCTTCTGGATTGATAGAAGTCTCTCCTTTGACACTCAATCCAAGTCAGTCGCAGGGACCTGCTTCGGGCTTTTGAGAGGGTTAAAACCTTTGCTTGGCTTCTTTGATCCTAATGTTCGCCAGACCATCATACAGGCCACGATTCTGTCCAGGCTGAACTATGGCAACTCTTTATACTTAGGTGCTAACAAATCGTGTACTCTGCGTCTTCAAAGAATACAAAACGCAGCAGCCCGGATTCTGTTAGCACTTCCTAAATCATGTTCAGTGTCCAAGTCCTTATTTAAACTACACTGGCTGCCAGTAGAGAGAAAAATTCAGTTTAAGACTCTTTGCGTTGCTCACAACATTCTGACCCATCAAGCTCCTACTGTTTTAGCCAATATGTTAGTATTGTACATCCCGAGTCGACCTCTGTGCTCTTCTGATCAAAAGCTGGTCTGAATTTCCGAGTTCAACGAGCCAGAGCTGGCGGTCGCTCTTTTAAGGTTTTGGCGGCCAAACTCTGGAACTCTCTTCCCTCTGCTATCAGAGGACTTCAGAACCACTTAGAGTTTCGCAAAGCCATAAAGACCTGGCTCTTTTCGGGATAACCTCTATCACTTTTCCTGGACTTGTCTCTAATCACTTATACTTGGGTAGCGCTGGGACGCCCCGTTGCTGGGGCAGCTATGCGCTGTACAAAATTTGTAATAATAATAATAATTTGTGAGTTTGAAGTGTATGACTAAAAACAATGTCCATGTGAACATGGAGGGAAGTTGTCATCCTACACACACAGGCGAATGCTTCTCGTACCTCCAGAAAGATTCCCAAATGGAATGACGCCTAGACAGGACTGCTGGAATTGGGATTGAAATTACCAGCTCTCCAGGCTGCAATCCTCATGTCCTTTGTCCAGGAGTTTGGGGATGCCATATCCTGTGGAACTGTTAAAACGGCAGTTCCACCATCTCAGACAACTGAGTAGGAGGTGTAAAGAAGATAAGCAAGAGTAGGTTGACATAATAGAAATCTACGAGAACTGATGGCAAAGCAGAGACTCAAAAAGTGAAGTTGAGCCGAAGAAAATCCTCAAGATCAAGCATTGAGGGTCCAAAAGTGAGTGAACCCAGAGTAACAGCAGTGTACCTCCAAAAAGCTCCTATCCTCAAGATGCCATTTAATCATAATTTTAAGATGAGGCCCTTCAACAAGATGCCACCTTTCATCCCGGACAGAATGGAAGCTGGTTGCGTGCAGCGTAGCACACAGCCATCTGATTCATGGCAGCTCTCTGGGTTAATCTCTCATTTAGTCTATTAGTACAACTACACAAAATATTTTGCAGTGATGCTGGCTGTGGGGTAGAGCCAGCAGCATCTCATTACCACAAGCACCAGGCCAGCAACTGGCTCACAGTTCAAGCCTACATCAACCTTAAGGTGTTTGCCTCTTTCGAAGGGGCGTGGCCAAGATGGTGGCGAGTGCAGTTGCGTAATGTGGAGCTCCGCTACCGGCCACCCCAAAATCCTGCTGAACATCGGTCAATCCGCCTGGTTTTGATCCCACATATGTGACGCGGGACCACCAGACAACGCGGTACCCCTGGCCAGTCTGCAATCATTCACCTTGGTGGCTGGCGGGCGGGGCTAAACGGAAGACGGTACGACACGGCGAGGGCCTGCAAGTGCCAATGCAGTCCTCCGATCCCAGCCACGGACATCGGCGGGATCGTTTGGAACCCAAGGACGGGGGATCGAGGCATCGGTCATGCAGACTGCGGTGAATGCCTGCCCCAGATGGAATCCGCCGAGGATCGCCCTGACGCCCGGATGAGAGTCACACGTCCCACATTTTATAATTACTACGGTCCTGCCTCCACTGATGCACACAGCGGGCCCTCGATTTGTGGAGCGCGTCAGAATTGGCGCTCGGCGGCCTGCTTCGCTCTTACGTTCCTGCGCCACCACATCAGGCCTTGATATCCCCCGTAGGGACCGGGGCACCAGTGCCAAGGGCACTGTACTATGGCAGCACGGACACCCGGCAGAGCACAGTAGTGTGCGGTGAGCATCGCTGTGAAACAGACAGGGCCTAACACTCTGCATTGTGCATTCATAAACTATGGGAACATTTGCTTGAGCCAGGGATCTGCAGGCCGCCTTTCGTACTGAGGGCATACATAAACAGCCACTACTGGGGGACAGTTACATCCGACTGCCTATATATGCACCACAAATGTTGGACTTGCAATTGTCACCCACACATATTGGAGAAGTGGGGTTGGCAGACGACAATTGTAAGCTGGATCTGATCTTCATGCCCTTTATTGCGGCACGGCCCAGACACATGCAGCGCGCTACCTGCTGAGGTGCCCAAGAGTACGAAGAGGCACAGAGGTAGGGGTCTGTTGAGAAACGCCGCCACAGGAGAGTGGCATAACATCGGACGGGTTGAGTTTGCAATGAATGCATGTTTGACTACACTCACGCCACAGGACCAGCATCATCCCACTTCCCGGACACACCGGCACAAGGCATGACAAGAGCTTTGGTCGCCCTCACGTGCGCATTCGATCAATCAAACAACTTACCGTCCATCAGGGGTGAGGAGAACTTGGCTGCTCACGAGGATCACCGAACTGTGTTCGCAAAATCATACGTCAATACTTCAACACATTAGGCAAGCCCAGAGCAGATAGGGTGCAGAGCCAGCCGGGGGATGGAATACCTCAGACCTCTCCCATGGATAAAGATACGCAAACAGCGACTCCCAGGCCCACTGACCACACAAACCTCTCTGGCCGGTTTAATGAACTTATGGCGGCAGTACTGGACATTACCACGCTAGGACCTAAAATAGACACACTTTGTGTGTATGTAGGATTTCTGCGGGAATATCACAAGAAGCTAAAGGGCTGAGGGAAGGAAACAAAATAGTCATTAGCTAGTCTACACCCTGCGGTGGTATCGACAGCAGAACAGATCAAACTACTCCAAAAAGAGGTGGACTACCTAAAGAACAGGGCAGTGGACCGGGAAGGTAGATCCCACAGGAATAATATGCGTATAGTTTGCCTGCCAGAACGAATCGAGGGACAAAGCATGGAACTCTATTTGGAGGCATGGTTTGGGGAAGACATTCTCAAAGACAAGCATTCAAATTTTTCTCAGTTGAGGTCGTGCACAGGCTGCCGGGTGGCTCCCCCCAGCCAGGCGCCCCTCCGCGTCCAGTGGTCGAACGTTTATTCAACTACCTGGACAGGGATCACATCCTGCAGGTCACACAGGTTCGCAGCCCCTGGCAGGTGGAAAATGCTACGGTGCACATATACCCCGATTACACCCTGGCAGTTCAACGTCACAGATCCTCTTACATGGATGTAAAGCGCTGTTTCCGGACATACGAAGTACAATATGCGTTACAGTACCCTGCCACTTTACGAATTCGACACAAAGACAGAACCACCCTCTGTCATTCTCCTGAGGAAGCCTGGACGTGGGTGGAACAAAATGGGTTCACTGGAGCCCCGCCAGTGGCGGAGGCGTGTCACTGTCATGGGCGCAATGTGGGTACACGAGGTGGCCGCAATAAGACACAGGCTAGGTGCCCCACTGAAGATCAGATGGCAAGAGAACAAGAGGCAGCTATTAAGCAGGCGGAGCAACACAGCGCACTGGACTCACCCTCCAGATCGGAATCCTACAATGATGCTAACCTGGATAACACATACCAACTGACGGAATCACAACACTTAGCACTGATGGATGGAGGTCCTATTATCATGCCACAAACAGCGGACGAACTGTAGCGGACATTAGTACGTTCCCCAAAGAACTCAGGCACCTGGCTGCCACTGGGACTCTACTTGCTGTGACCTGCTGGGCCGTGAGGCACCTTTGACACAACAAATTCCCGTTGTCACTGCAAATATGGCAGAGACACATACAGACCAGGCAGCCGCTCTGCAGACTAATACATAGCTCGGCTGTGCCCCTACGCAATGGATAAATAGCTGATACAGCACTGTTATGTTCTTCTTTTCTCTCTCTGCTTCTTTATTCTTTCACTCATTGCAATATCCTTTCAGATATTCTTTTTTGCAATGCCCAGCTTGTTATTGGATATTGGCTAAGTTGGCATTTCAGTGCAGATGGCCTTTTGCCCTTTGGCGAATTGGCCTGGGGTGGGGAGTTGGGGATTGTAAATATTTTGTATCACCTGTCTATTCTACATTGAGACACAATGTAGTCACTGTGCCCTATGCTGCTACGACACTAACAGGGGCGCATCTGCTGGGGAGGGGTCCCGATCTATCTGTGTTTCAGCTCCACTGGGAAGGGAATCACCTCTATCATTTGCTATCCATTAGACAAAAATGGCAACTAATACTTATCTTCTGCTCACTGGGAACGTGCGGGGACTGGCTGGTTGCACTAAGCGGCACAAGGTATACCAGTATGTGCGCAGACATAAGATCAGAATTGCGCTACTCCAGGGAACACACTTTACCCAGCAAATCCTCACATCAGTGTGCAAGCGTTGGAGGGGTATGGTGATGGGGACCACATATTCGGGCTATGCTAGGGGTGCTTTGATATGGGTGGCTCCTCGAACTCCCTTACAGATATTACATACCCGAGTAGACCCGCAGGGCTGATACGTGATTCTGGAGGGACTCTTATATGGCTCTCCTTTAACTCTTGTCTCTTTATATGCATCGAACTCGGGACATGCTGCGTTCCTACAAACCATGACCCTATCCTTACTGTGCAACCAGACGGCGCCAATGTACTGGGGGGGCGACTATATTTCGAAGCTCAACCTGGATTTAGATAGGTCACGCCCACCACTACCAGGGGCACAATCTATAGGATTGGCACAACATATGCAGGATTGGGCTAGGGGCATGCAGTTAGGGGAAGTTTGGCGCAGTAAGCACCCCACAATGCGCACTTATTCCCACTACTCATCGCTGCATGATTTATACACTAGGATGGATGCAATTTATTGTTCGACAGAAGCCCTTTCTAAGACGTTACATGCAGAATATCTAGCCCGCACATTGTTGGACCATAGCCCCCTTCTGGTACACATGTCATGGGGCAGACATAGTACTTGCAGCCCAACATGGCACCTCCCTTTGGAAGCACTTAAAGATATACCATTGCGCGCAACCATGACACAGTCTGGCACAGTCTATCACCTCATACTTCCGTAACAATGCAGGCAGTGCCACTTTTGCGCTCATGGAGTGGGACGCATTCAAGGTGGTCTTGCGTGGGTCAATGATCAAGGCCATCTATGGCTCTCGTCTGACGCTTCTGAAGGAGCTACAAGACCAGGAAACCAAAATTAGTCATTACGAATGCCTTGCCACGATCGAAGCGGATGTAGCGCTGGCATTGGCTTAGGACCGCCTGGCTAACAGGGTGACACAAGATAAACTCTGTGCCCTTGACTGCAAGCAATACCCAGCACAACAACACGCTGATGGTGACAAAGCAGGCAGGACACTGGCATGGTTGCTTAGGTCCAGGTCCTCACAACCCCCTATTATGGCTATATACACTCTAGATGGGCACCTAGTGAACACTGAGGAACGGATTAACAACTCCTTTTGCAAGTATTATGTCTCTCTGTATGCAGCCCCGGAACCTAACACTCCACAGGCAATCCAGCAATTCCTGTTGCACGCAGCGCTACCACAGATAACACAGCCCCAGTATGAATCACTGGAGGCCCCATAACTGAAACCGAGATATCAGACATGATTAAACAAATAGCACAAAATAAGGCACCAGGGGCCAACGGCTGGCCTTCGGAGATCTACCTGACACATGCAGACCTCCTGACACCCCGTTTGTGCGCAATGTATAGAGAGGCATTTGAACATGGTACGCTCCCACCATCTCTTCGAGAGGCCAAACTAGTGGTACTGCCAAAGCCCGGGAGGGACCCACTACAAATGGGCTCCTACCGCCCTCTATTGCTACTGAATACCAACTATAACATTTTGGGCAAAATATTGGCCGACCGGTTAATAGACGTGGTACAGCTTTTAGTGCACAGTGATCAGAATGGCTTTATCCCAGGGAGAAACACTGACTCACGACAAAGTCGGCACCTGTTTCCTAAAGGCAAAATCAGATAAGCCCGTCTACTAAGCCGAAGATGTAATAAGAATAATACAGAAAGGTAGAGGGAACGGAGCACCAGGACCCAATGGTATTCCTTAAGCAATCTTCAAAAATGACCCATCCTTCTGGAGTAACAGTCTAACGACTCTATTCCATGAAACCGAGCAACTAAATGAAATCTCGCCTAGCTGGCAAGGCTCAATAATCGCGCTGATCTACAAAGGAGGGGAAAGAACATGTCCAGCAAATTATAGGTTAATCGCATTACTGGACGTAGAAGCAAAGTATTTCACCTCTCTGATCCTGGAAGACCTAATTGACTGGTCAAACAAGCTCAACTTGATCCCTGTCAACCAGACGGGCTTCAGAAAAGGGATCGGCACGATCACGAATATTCTAACTCTTTCACTTATAGCCGACAAGCACAAGCAGAGAAAACAATAACTGCACCTCTGCTTTATAGATCTAAAGGCTGCATTTGACAGTGTGGACCGTCACCTCTAATGGGATAAGCTCAAAGATTGGAATATTCCTGAGAGAATATTAAGAGGAATACTTATTCTTTACTCCCAAACATGGATGAGAGCAAAGCTGGGAGACGTCTCAAGACTATCCAGAAAGGTGACTACAAACAAAGGTTTAAAACAAGGATGCATGCTGGCTCCGCACCTTTTTAATTTGTTTATGTGGTACCTGGCCAATCGGCTTGATAAGATCAACTCTCACCCACCGCAACTGGGAACGCTTTCACTATTGCATCTCTCATATGCAGACGATGTAGTCCTAATGAGCCTAACTAAGACCAGCCTCCGCAGATCACTCACGGGCATGATGGAGTATATAATAATTAATAAACTAGAAATCAACACATCAAAAAGCAAAACAATGCTTATCAGTAACTACTCAACTGCCAAACAGAACATATGGCTGGGGGCAATCTGCTAAAGGAAGTAACAAAATATAAATACTGTTACATGGACAACAGACTAAACTGCAGAGAGCAGAAAATATGTTACAGAGATCCAGTGCATTAGCGTTCGTTTTCAGGACCCTGGCAAGAAAACTGAAGGGTCCATCGTAAAAAACTTTGCTTGCGGTGATATCAGCCAAAATGCTTCCAACAATAACATATGGCAGTATTGCGCTACATGGCAAAGACTCTGACCTACCGAACAAAATACAAGTCTCAATATACAAAAAGGTCTTTCAGATACATTAGTCCGCTTCCCCAGCACAAGTGCAACTCGAATTTGGCTTAATAAATGAAACAATAGGGAGGATGTATGCAACTATCAAGCTTTGGTACCGCATGACACAGAATATAGCTAACTCTACACTGAACAAAGCTCTCTGGGCGGAATTAGACTACAATAAAAAATCAACATACCACCAATACCTCCAAAAATACTAATAACAACTTGCATGGGGGAGCTTTGGAACAATAATCTGACTTATTTAACCTTCAAACAAGTCATAAATAAAACTGCAACGCATGCTTGGATGGTGATTATAAACTATAAGATCCTTGCACCAGCACCGTATCTAAGTATTACATTTTCGGCATACCGGAAAAGACAACTGATGGCTCTTCGCCTTGGAAAATTACCATTGATCGTAGACCAGCCAGCTTGGTTCCATAAGGGGCCGACACTATGCCGACTCTCCGGCAGTAACAAAGAGGACTTTATTCACCTAATTTGCACATGTCCCAAACTTTGCACAGCACGAGTCACTTTATTACAAAAATCGTTTAACACCAGAAGAATAAGGACATGCAGAGCGGCTATAATAGCAGGGCTGGACCCGTCTGATCCCCAAATGAACTGCCAACAGATAAAATTTCTTGACCGTCATGTTCTTGCACTGAAAACTGAGACTCTAGCTATAAAGCAGGCTGAGTAATTTATGATATTATAAGAAATCTTATTATTTATGATATTTAGGTGGAGGACGCCAGTAACCTTATTACACGGTCAGAAAAGCTACTCCTAATTGAGCTGCAGAATGGTGATGTTTTGGTACCTAGTAAGTGTTAATTGTACGTCACACTTCCCACTATAATATTAACTGAGTATGTAAAGCTTTTAGGTTTTAAAATGATGAAATTTTCTGATGACTTTTATTTGTGTGATAAATTGATAAGGTTTTAACTAACTAAACAATAAACATTCATTATCATTATCATTATCACTGGACTAAACTTGCGCCGCCTTTTTAAATTATTGGAATGGGCGATAACCGAGGCAGATATACCCTGGATTTCCTCCCTAGATATTTGAAAAGCTTTTGATACCCTGGGCTGGGATTACTAAGTGACTGTTCTCTCAAAGTTTGGCTTGGGCCCTAAGTTTCTCCGTTGGGTTCAAATTCTGTATACTAACCCACAGGCTAGGGTAAAGACAGGATGTATTGTTTCCCAAATTTTTAATATAGAGCTTGGTACACGACAAGGGTGCCCTCTATTACCCATTATTTTCGCATTGGCTATGGAACCCTTGGCGAGCGTGCTTTGTAGCCACGTTATAGACTGGGACATTCAAGCCTACGCTCCGCAGCACATTGTCTCTCTCTACGCGGATGACGCGCTGGTCTATATGCGGGGACGAGGCGAGAGCCTTCGAGGCTTAATGAAGGTTCTAGATGAGCATGCCCAACTGTCCGGTCTGAAAGTAAATTGGACTAAATCAGTGGTGTTTCCAATGCAGCCCTTATCGGCAGTACAGAGGGCGCTCTTGCCAATAACACCACTCGCATGGGCTTTTAACTCCTTCAAATACTTAGGGGTACACATTAATCACTCTAGGACAGACTTAATAGACGGCAATCTGGGCAGAGTACTAGCTAACGCCCGTTCCACACTGCCATTTTGGACTGGACTACCTCTTTCCCCGATGGGGAGAGTGGCAATAGCCAAGATGCTACTACTCCCCAGACTCCTGTATTTCTTTGCAACTATCCCCTACAAACTCCCACGGTGGTTCTTTCGGGATTTGGAGGCACTATTGATAGCACTGATTTGGGGTGGCGCTCGGGCTAGGGTAGCTCTCCAGAAATTATACCTCCCCCTCTCGGAAGGGGGTTTGGGGGCACCTAACTATGAGCTTTATTACGCAGCGGCACAACTCTAATGGCCTAGGAGATGGCTCTCAAACAGCAATATAACAGAGCTAGATACCTGGGCAGTGAGGCTCCAGGGACCAGCCATACTCGAGTGGCTGTCTGGCACTAAAACTCCGCTACAGAAAAGCGGGGCAACCTGATGATGCTAGCGGCCTGAGACAGCTGAGTGAGATATGTTCTGACTACCCGATGATCACTTCCATATGCACTGGACTTACCCCTTGAGATACAGCCGGGCCCGGGTGTTTGCTTCAGGAGAGTGGAGATTGGTGTGTGGCGCGCTGCTGGTCTTAGCACGTGGGGGAACTTATATATAGATACAAAATTATGTGACTTCAAAGACCTGATGGATGATTATAGGTTACCGCCAGTGACTTTCTTATTTTATGCCACACTGAAACAACACATTCACCAGGAATGGGGAAGCACGTATACCGAGCCAGACACGTCCGAGGTCTTGTTAACATTATTGACCCATGTTCGGGGCAAAAAAGCGATCACAGCGCTATACAGCTCTCTTAGACCTGAAGCCACTTCCCTATTGGCATCTCTGTGAAAGTATTGGGACAGTGTCACAGAGACAGACCTAACGGATAAACAATGGGCACAGTGCATAGGTTACCCTAAGCAAATATCAACTAACGCCTGACTGAAATACACGGAGTTCAATTACCTCCACCACACATATTTATTTCCACATAGGGTATCCCGTATGTTTCCCACCTCGGCTGACAGGTGCCCTACATGTCAGTCCCCAGATGCTGCATTTCCCCATATCGTCTGGTCATGCCCATGACATGGGCCATGCTGGAATTGCATAGCTGAGACACTTGCAGAGGTGTTGGGGTCTCCAGTAGCGCCACAGGTGCTACACTTTATCCTTGGAGTAACTAAGCAAAATGCACGCAGAAAACACCATAACAGATTCTTGGATCTGGCCCTGGGTCTGGCCAAGCACAGACTAGCTATGTCCTGGAAGTCATCCACGGCCCGGCTGTCCGTGTCTGGCTACTAGACCTTCGCAGATCGCTGATTGCGGAATACACAAACCAACAGGACAATGCTGCATGCCAGCCTCCAACAGCGACAACAATAAACCACACGCAGTTGCAAGAACACTTAGCTGCCATTGAGCTGAAGCTACAGGACAAGGATCCCCACACACCATGGCTTGTACTTCGTTTCTAATACTCCTGTATTGTCAAATGGATTGTATGATATACATATATCAATGATCAGATATCTTTTGCCCACACTGGTACACTCCGGTAGGATGCAAGAAAAGCAGCATATAACCATACAGGTCGCAGAGCCCCCCATCCCTTACTTTCCCCCTGACATATATCCATAAACAAGCACATTGGTGGTGCCCTGACGGGACCCTCAATATAGGCGCGCATGGCACATATACGGATTCTATAAGACAGGTTCTTTATTCATTTGTTTTTTCCTGTATGTATTTTGTTAATGACGGAGACAATATACTTAAGGTACAGAATACCAACATTGATGTAAACTCAATGCGATCATGATTGCATGCTGATTTATTAATATTGCAGCTGTCCTTCATTTGACTTTTCTAATGTATGTGGTTGCACATAATCTTTTCAAAATGTTATGGTACAGGGGTACGTGGACCCTCTCCCCATGCTTCACTTCCTTTTTTTGTATTCTCTTTTGGAAAATTAATAAAAACAATCCAACAAAAAAAGGTGTTTGCCTCTTTCACAAGAGATGGTTGCCACTTAATGCTGGAGATCAAGCCCTATGCCCTTAAGCAGGAGATAGGCTCCTTCTTCCAGATTTGATCAACCACCCCAATATACAATTACCTACAAATGATGACCACTGAAAAATGCATTAAATGATCCGTGCATTTCCACCAATCAAAGTCTAAAAACATTTATTAAAACTTGTGTGTTCTACTTATGATGGTATGTTAAACTTTTCATTGATAAACTCCAAGTTTCCTCTTGTAATTTACATTTGAAAGCTATGTTCCAGAGCAACTAAATTCAGCATATTTCTACACTGGTTATAGCTTAGATTAGGATGCTCAAGGATGTAACAGGGCCTCTGCAGCCTTTCGGTGCAAGGGGGCCCTCAACCCTAAAGAGGGCACAAGTCATCCCAAGGCCAATGTATATCTGTGAGATATGGGCAACTCAGGACATCACATTATGCAAGGAGGATCCATCCTTTTAGGATATGCCTTTGGGAATGATCTGGCTCCATCAGGGTCCAGGCCATCCCAATTATCAATCTGCAGACCACACTGCAGTCTTTAGAAAGGTGCTCTGTGTTCTCAGCTCATGAGCCTTCCAGTAGTTGAGGAAGAAGTTACAGTGTTTGGCTATAATATTAAACTTGAAACACAATCGTAAAAAGCCTCACTTCCAAGAGTCTTCATCTCTTACTGCTGTCATGGGCCAGAGCGCAAGAAACAACAAGCATTTGCAATGCCATAGGTCTCGAATTACTGAAAGTTTGAGCTATTGGCATTGCATTATTATTAGCAACGTCAATAGCTCAAACTTTCAGTAATGCTAGACCTATTGCATTGCAAAGGCTTTTATTTTTACTTACAGCCATGTTTCACAGGGAGCGCGCTACTATGCAATATGGCAAAAAGTTTTTACACAGCCAATAGATCTCGTAGAGGCGAGACAAATTGGCTTTGCCAATGCTTGTTTTTGCATACTGTTGCCTGGATCGCTATGAAGCTCTTTCTCTCAGTAATAAAGAAGACCATTTAAATAGCACGGACCACAAACTGAGTTATTTCTTTGCGCTGTGCTTAACTCATGAGAAAAACTCGTACGTGAGAAAAAACAAGAACAGCTGAATGGACATGCAAGAATTAAAGCCAATGATGCAAACACTACCCTGACATCTCTGCAGTCTCCCACGCGGCGGCCCAGCTCCTCTTCTATTTGCTGTAATTGCATTTCGAGGCCCCGCCGCTCACCAGCCGCATCCTCTGCGAGGGGGTATATAGATCTGACGCTTAACAGCATTACGGACACAGGGGAGCGTGCCCCGGTGCCCACCGAGCCGAGAACTACACTATGTTTGGACTGCTATGACGGGAAGGGCACGGAGGACCGGGTTTCGACAGGCGGCTGAAACCGGAGCTCGGCGTCCGCATGGACGGTGGGTGAGTGGTGCGGCAACCTGAGGCAGGGCCTGTTCCTCAGCACTCAACGGGGAAAAGCCAGCACGAGACTGCGGGCCCAAAGTGCGCGCGACAGCATGCGTGGGGAGTGGTGGGCGGGGCTGAGACGTAAACAGGAAGCAGCGCCAGGCTCTTTAACTTTCTGGATTCCTAAACCTATACGTGAGGAGGGGGTGTCAAACAACACTTCATAAAAGCACCTGAAACGATTAACTGAAATAAATGTCGCTAGATCACAAAAGAAAATATTTCTTTAGCTATAGTTGATCAAATGTTAATAAAGAAGGCAGCAACCATAATACCCCCATCCCCCCCAGAACAATAACGCAGAGGCTGTTGCACATTTCCATCGCTCTAAATACATTAATCCGGCACCTTCGGTGTACCATGAAGGCCAGTTTCATATTTTCACACTTATCTGACCTCCATCTCGCCAAGGGTCATTTTCGTTAGCTCCATTATTTAGCCTAAGTTGCAGGGCTGGTGTGTGCAAGAATCCGAGGGGGCCTGCAAGCTGCCTTAGTAGAAGTTTCGAATTGCTGGGCTCGAAACAGATGGCAGGCTGCGCGCGCTGCTGAAGCTGCTGACTTTGGAGCTGGAGAACAGGGTTCGAGCCTCGGCGTGGGCTGCATTATTTAATTATTAAAAAATAAACAGCGATCTTGGAGTGGGGGTGGGGAGAGACAAATAAAAAAAAATTACACATGGAGGGGGAGACAGATACAATTTTAAAAAAACACAGTTTAGACGGACAAATGTAGCATCTGAAACCAAGTACAACAAACGGTGCGAAGTGAAGTGTAGTGCTCATAATGTTTGAACATGGCAGAGGCATACGCTATTAATAAATTAGGGCGAAAAGCAGGGCGAATAAGCCACAAGGACAGTGGATGGAAGGGGAGGAACCTGACGGACAGGAGGGTAGAAGAATGGTTAAACGAGGGAAAAAAAAATGATCCACAGAAAAAAACACACAATCGGCACAATTCTGTGATGCAATGCTGCCGCTCTGGTTACAGAGGCTAAAATAACTGCCCAGCGTACAATCCCACAGAGGAGAGTCTCCAGTTACAGACGCAGGGTGTGATCTCCAAAATAAATAAACAAACGCGGCGTGAGAAACAGATGGCACACTGCACGCAATTAAAACAAGTGCGAGCGGAGCGGACGAAAACTGTAGTTAGGCGCCACTGCTTCGGGACTACACGGAAGTTACCATAGGATCAACAGCCAACAGAAAGCAAGATAAGAACAGCAATGCCACAGGTAAACCAATCGCAAGCGGAAAAACAAATTACACGGAGTTTCAGCCAACATACAGATTACTTTATGTCTATCTGAGACAGCGCATGCAGCGCATGCGCTGCCAAGGCGAGACCTAAAAAGGATATCCTGTTCGAACTGTGAAATACTTCAATGATCAGGTTTCAGTAGCCCCCTCTGGCTTCTGGGCACAGGTGCCACTACACCTGCAGCTCCTTGATATCTCTTGTCTTCTGCTGGGTGAATAGTGTGAGAGAGTGCAGCATGAGTGGTGCAAATGTAGGGTGAATTCTGTGCCGATGTGAGTGTCGATTGAGCTGCATGAATGCAATACAAGGTGAAGGCCCATGTGAGTGTCAGGTGAGAAGAGTGGATGCAGAGTGAGAGGAGTAAGTGCATGGTGGTGTGAGCAGTGTAAATGCAGGGTGAGTGGTGTACCTGTGTGCCAGTTGCAGAGAGAGCGGCAAGAGTGAAGGGTGAGCTGTGAGGGTGACTGGTGAGTGCATGGTGAGAGGAGTTAGTGCAGGGTGAGCTGTGTGTCCCGGTGAGTTCCGGCAGTCTATTGTGCCTGTGTGCAGGCAGGGTAAACAGAGTGCCTATATAAGTGCAGGCTGAGATGTGTACCTGTGTGAGTGCAGGGTGAGAGGAGGGAGTGCAGGGTGAGTGGTGTGACTCCAGGGTGAGTGATGTGCTTGGTTGCATGGTGTGAGTTCAGTGTGAGTGGTGTGCCCATGAGATTGAAGAGTTAGCTGTGGGAGTGCTTATGTGAGTGCATGGTGAACGATGTGCCAGTGTGAGAGTAGGGTGAGAGGAGTAGCTGCAGGTTGAGTGATGGGACCATATGAGTTTGGGTGCGGGTGAAAATGCAGAGTCGGAGGAATGAATGTATGGTGAGTGATGTACTAGTTTGAGTGAGATTGCAGGGTGTGAAGTCAGAGTGACAAGTGAGTGAAGTGTCACATGAGTGCAGGGTGAGTAGTGTGCTCATGTGACTGCAGTGTGAGTGCGGGGTGAACAGTGTCAGTGCATGGTGAGTGGTGTGAGTGCAGTGTGATTTCTGTGAGTGCAGGGTGAGTGGCGTGCTCATGGGACTGCTGGGTAAGTGGAGGGAGAACGACATGAGATCATGGCGAGTGCAGTGTGGTCGCTGTGAGTGCAGGGTGACCAGTGTGCTTGTGTGAGCACAGGGTAAGAGAAGGATGAACAGTGTGAATGCAGGGCAAGAGCATGAGTGCATGGTGAGCAGTGTGAGTGCAGGGTGAGCGTGAGCTGTAAAAATGAGGTGTGGGTTGTCTGAATGCAGGATGTATGCCCAGACACTTGGAGTAACTCAACATGTTATTGACTGCTAGCGAGTATTTCAGATATAAGTTAAAATGCTGCTATTATGGCATCAATCAGGGATGGAGGGTGAAGGAAATAAATAATTTCCTGATCCTGCAACAAACAAAATCTCGTGATTAGGGTTGTCAGCTGATTGGATTCCTACCTGCACTATCAGAATTTTGATGTCCCAGTCAGTACAAAAAGCACCTAAAGCTGGTATTTTTAGCACTAATCTGTGCATACTTCAAACAGCATATATGAATAGAAAGTACTTTTAAATGTGTTCGAGCTGCATTAATGGTCCATGACTAATAATTAAGGGAAACAAAGACTGAAAAGACGTTACAAATGAATACATACAGTATTATTTTCTGCCCTCTGAAACAGCAAATGGCCTATATTTTTCTCTTTGAAAGGTGGCAACCCTACTCGTGATAGATATGCCTTTTCATGAAATGCATTCTCCCTCTGTGGCAGTAAAAGTAAAATACAAATGTAAGGAATTGTCAGAGTGGTGGCCCAAGGGTACTGGAACCAGTGAAAAAAAAAGACGGGTTAAACAGTCCACAAATACATGTAAATGGTCTTTTAATGACCTGTGAAAAATTTGGGTGTGGCTGAAATAGGATGCCAGACTGCCCAGCCAATGCCACAGCAGCTCAAGAACACCACAATGTTCGGCCCCATGACACAGATTAAGAGGAATTTAACATGTACATTTTGCAATTGGTTTCATGTCGTGACTGGGAGGGCCAAGGGTGATGTTTGGGTGGGCCTGGCCCACACAGCCTATCCTATAGAACAGGGCCTGATCTGAGGAGGCGGTAATTAGGTGTGGGGTTGCCAAAAATGATTGTCGCACCAGGCGCCACCAAAGCTAATGCCGGCCCTGAACACAGTCTTGCTATATGGTGTCCTTGTTCAGTGGAGTCACCTGGAAAAGCTACTCACAATTGTGCTGGACAGTTAGCTGCAAGGACCCCAAAGGTCCACCCATATTAACTTACTTATCTGTTGACTGCAGCTTTTGGTAAAACTTAATAGTCACAGAAGAGGTACATTTTAAAAATAATTGGTGGGATGCACAGAAAATCATTAGTATCTTTTCATCCAGATGAAATTGACATTTGCAGAATTTCACCATATCACTGTTTTAGGTCCGGCATGACAGAAAAGCTGTCCCAGGCATCGCAGACCCATAGGAAAATAACTTCAATAATTACTAGTTAGAGAGGGCTATAGGTTCAGTCCATATGCTGGTTTCCTTTAGTACAGCAAAAAAGAGTGATTATATCGCACTTTTCACCTTGTGGGAAAGCTTATGCTCACTAAAACATGACTGAGTTGATTGTGGTGCCAGGCCATCGATCAAGGCTATGAGCCCGATCTGTTTCTTATGAAAACCTGTGAGTCAGTAGGCCTGACATATGTATAGTGAAAAGCACATATTAAAGTCAGTAGCTATTTTAGGGTGGTTTATTATTACCCTGCAGAATGTTATTTTGTTACATGGAATCTCATAGTTTACTCTAGTAGGAAAGGGATTTTATGTTGGCTACCCATTCTGACAAGACCATTAGGATAGAATATTTGCACTGTGATAATCCTTGCTAGGACCTCTTAGGAGAGGTAGTATTTTCTTTTGTCAACTGTAAATTCATATACATTTGTAATACTACGAGTGTGTGCTTGATGGTTGCTTTGTGGGAAGGAGTATGCTCATTACAAGAGTCCTGAGTTGGTTATGGTAAGAAGTCCATGATAAAGCCTATAGGCCTGATTGACTGGCAAAAGTTATGTCCAATGCCTGGGCCCCATCTGTGGTTTTTAATGAAACGTTATGAAAAAGCAGTTGGCCAGAATGTTTTATTGTGATTAACATATTTTGGAGACGTATTTTGTTGCATGTAATCTTATAGATTACTGTGGTAGGCAGGGGTTTTGGGGTTAGTCATCCTCCCTGACAAACCTGGGGGTAGATGATTTTTACTGTGATAATCCTAGCTAGGCCCTTTTTGAGAGGGTTTGGATATTGTATTTCCATCTGCATTTTTGTACATTTGTAACGTTTTTACTGTATGTATTCTTTTACTGTATGTATGATGGTTGCCAGCTTATGTACATACATACATTGATGGGTCATCCCATTTCTCCATTGATCTGTATGAATGGCATTTATACTCATGGGGCAGTGGGTCAGCCTGCTTCAACCTTTCGCTCTCTTGGCCTGTGAGCGATGGTATTTGTCTATGCACATCTGCCTAGATAATGAGTGAGGTTGCTACCATGGCTTGTGTGCAAGTCCTTTAGTTTTTTAATTTTCTCCCATTATAGCTCTCTTTCATTTATTTCCTTCTCTTTTTATTTTTTAGAGCATACTGCAGCTCCCCAGACAGTGGTACCAGCCAGCTTGCTCGCCGCAACTTTCATCTGCAGGGTGACACATCCCATATGGCTGCTGTCTCTAAAACAGGTGATTGTCATGGATTGAGTTGTCCTTAGTGTATCACTGTTTTCCCATTTCAAGATTTCCAACATGTTCATTTTAAACATGGTGGCTATGCTGTAACTCTAAGCATGATGGCCATGCTGGAACTATGTACAATACCATTGCAGATGGCCCTTCACTGCTATGTTTAATTTTATTTGTCATAGCTAATATATGCCGTCCATGCATCTGTTTTCTTAATGTGTCTGTGTGTGTTGTACAAGACATTGAATGCAGGAATGAGGCAGCTGGTAGATAAATGGATGTGTGAGTGCAAAGATGAGTGAGAGAGTGCATGTATGATGACTTATTGAGCGCCTAAACCCATCAATGCCATAAGAGGCACTTACACTTGTAAACCAGACCTATTGGCATAACCAATGGTTGTTGCGAATACACCAAAACAAACAACATCCAAAAATAGCACTGGATAAAATTGTGTAATTGTTCTAAAAAAAAATATGGATTTCATGAAAACTTTGTAAAATCACTCCTTAGAAGTCAAATTTAGTTTCTTAAACTAATCCGATGGTCCAAAATATTGTAATGTAAAACAAATGAGAGAGAGTTCACTACCACCGCAAAGTGCTGTCACAAATGTCTTTCACATGTGTCTCAGATAAACCATTAGTTTTTTTTAAAAGAACCTTCACCACCAACCTAGTTGGCATGCATCATCATTGGGTTCCCACCTAAGATGCAGAATGCATCTTAGGTGTGCTACGACTCCTGATTACAGCGGAGCTGTTCTTTGTGTGATGTGGTGAATTTGTGAGTGAGTTATAACTACCTCAAGGTTATCCGTCCCATGGGAAATTTTAATTGTGGATTCTCTGGGTAGAGTTAAAAACAGTGAAGGTAGATGTGGCGTGAGAAATTAATTATCTCTCACATCCTAGTGTTAGGTTGACATGTTTCAGCCAAATATGAGTGTAGTTTGAGTCACAGTGGCTTTCTTGAGGATCAAGCTGCTAGGGAATACCATTGTCAATAAACGCATACACACTAAGGCTACAAATGTGGGGTGGAACCATCAAGGCAGGCCACCCGTCATAGTACCTACTACCGTCCTTCTTGGGATCCATGTTGCCATAATCAGTAAGTTACGGATGATTCTACCCCACTAGGTTGGTGGGTAAGGGTTCTTTAAAACCATGACACTCTTTGGGATGGTTTTGAGCTTGTTTTTATTTGTGTGACATATGATAAGGGGAAGATGAACGGACTCATCTCTTCTCACTCTCCTTTTGTTTATATTACACAATTATTGTAATACAAACTAAACAGCAGTATATTTTGAGCATCATAAATTCAAAATGTAACAGCTGAAAATGGTGCGTTGAGAAAATACTCTTCATTTTATTGATCAGGCTTATAATTGACTCAAGAATAGCCAGTCCTCCTTTGGCCCTACCTGGGTATGATTGTTTAACTGGACTACAAAAGGAACAATACCCATCTAGAGGGAAAGGATATACAACCCATGTTTCCTGGCAGCAAATATTTCAAATGCCTAATGCCATAGTCTTCAACGTGTACAAAGTGTGTTCTGTGGGGTTAGCCTTTGTCAAATATTTATTTTATTTTTATTAATGCATTCTTATAAAGCACCCTTAACCCAAGGGTATGAGTGCGCTGAATGAGAAACAACTGTGATGCTACACCCATTAGATAAAACATATCTAAAAGTTTAATAAAGATATTCAAAGAGATGATGCCAATCTACTTCAAATTACATATAACATTTTTATTTTACTGTACTCAGAAACGTGATTATGTAGACAGTGGATTAAACAGTGGGCAGTGGTTATGGTCAGAGAATTTTTTAAGCACCTTCTGCAATATTTAACTAATAACTGGACCTGATTTCAATTAGAATTATGTAACTTTCACGAAGAATTAGGAATGGTGAAGCTCTGTTATGTGGTTTGTTGCCGTCAATATCTAACTATCTTTCATGCTTAGATATTGTTGACCTAATTTAGAGTTTAGTGGTTGTGGTTCTCCGCTGCTGATGTGACTGAGTATAGTGTTCGCCAAACTCTCTCTCTGCATGCCTCATTTAGAGATGGGTGGACCTTAAACCTTCTGGTGTCGTAGATGAAAAGCTTTTTCCAAGAGCCAGATGGAGCAGGGGCTGCACTGTTTAGGGTGGACAGTGTAATGTCCTTTTTATCTCTCCAGAGGGATAGAAAAAAACATATAATTGCACTCTCCACAGCCTGGGAGAAAACTCTAAGGGTGTGGGTGTCATTAATATTTTTGTTATTCAGAAACAAACTCTTGCTTTGAGAGTTTGTTTATGAAAAACAAAAAAAGTTTAAAACATTGATGAACAGCCATCAAAATGTAATTCACGTTATTGTATTACATATTTCTGTATATTGTCTCTATTGTATTATATTTAGTAAATGCTAATAAACAATTTCAACACAAAAAAAAATGTATGGTGGCCGTCAATCAAATGCTTTGTACTTTGAAGGGAACCTCTGCAATGCTGGTTCCCTTTCAACGTACACAGATGACTGCTGTGCTGGTGGTGATCTTTAAATTCGGCACCATCCGCCAAAGCATAACTCAGGCCATAATTGCTGAAGGGAAGAAACTGTCGGTATCAAGACCTCTATCTGATTTTTACAGGAATAAGACCATATCTGCAAAATAATATTATTATAACCACTGCTTCTTGTGCAACAATAGCACCCAAACATCAAATATATTGTATACATAGAATATGTACGCCTATGGACAGATTGTAAAATACTATTTATTACTAGTCTTAGGCAAAAATTATTTATGCTGGCATAATTTGCATAATTTCATGCTATGCTTGGTATTCCAAATTTCCACAATTACGCCGTTAATGCAACTTTGTGTAATTATTCTATTCTTGGCATTTCTAGAGCACATGGCTACCGAAAGGGCATTCCAGCGCTAAGTCGACAAAACCAACCTCTAAAACTAAGGTCCTGATTACGAGTTTGGTGGTCCCATAGCAGACAGTGCAACCTGCCGTCCACTGTGGGACCACCAAACCAGTGGTGTGATCGACTGCTAGATCAGGAGTTTTTTCCTGGTCTGGCGGGCGGTCCTGTGGCGGTCTGAGAGCAGCGATCTCTCAGGCTTACAAAAGAACCTAACAGGCAGACCAATGCTGTCAGAGCACCGACTACACCTTCTTGCACTGTGTGGCATACATGCCACACCATGTAGGAAGGGGGGGGGTGCAAATCCAGGGGGGAACTACATGTAACCGCCACTTGCATCCAGAGGTTCAAATCTGACTGGGGGCCTCGTAAGGTTTACCTTTGTTGCCATCCCGCCACCCTTAACTTGACGGCTTCACTGCCCTGAAAAGGGCGTTGAAATGGCAACTCGGAATATGCTCGGTAGTCCCAGCTGAGGCACCACCAGTATATTCCTACCAGGGAAAGACCTGGTAGGAATATACCAGCCCATCAGCAATCGTAATACTGCGGGTGGTCTCACAGTGCGGCGGTTATCTGACCACCACCACGGGTACGGCAGGCCATAGGCACTTAGGGAAACAACACCGTTGTCCACTGTTTTCTAAAGCTCAACTTATTATGCACTATTACATATAAAAATTTACTGTGCATTGCGCCATTAGATGTACGCATAAAAGTAACAGAACACGAGGGGCTGTTATTCATGGTGCCTTGTTTAAAAAGCATCCTTGCAGCAAAAAATGACAGTAGGACACATTTTACTCTAAAACACAGAGCAAATTGATGGATTTGCATTTCATGCAATTACATGTAATTTTGCCAAAATTGTGCACAATTACGCACAAGCAAATTACCTGAATTTCACACATCCCTATTTATTGCCATTATTGAGTGGGAAGCCGTACCATTTTTCAAAGCCTTTAATGGGTGTTGATGCCCCTTCCCTCCCACAAAAATAGTAGTAAATACATCTGTAAGTACAGTTTATGTCAAGCTTCTTTGTCCTTTTTCCTAGTTATAACCAAAGGTATTTTAACAGAACCATGATTAAAGGGGTTAAATACCTACCCCTTTAGTGATACTTAATATTACTCCCACTATTACTGTATTCTGGGCTAAAACTGTTCATGAATCAATGGATTAACAAGTTAACATTTATGACTATGTTGCAGTTGTAATTGAAGCAATTTGCACACGCTAGTTGAACTTACATTCACTAATATCAGAGTTATTCGGGGGCAGAGTGTTTAAATAGTGGGTTTAAGTAGTGACAAGAACAGCAACTCATGTAAAATACTGCTCTCTACCCCATACAGAAGAAATGGCATTAGCTGTGTATTGATGGTTTGGTCTTATTTTTCAGGCCAGGCTGAGGGACATCTCCAGATGTCTGTTAGGCTTTATAACCATCAATAAAGTAATCATACAAAAAGGACCTTTGGGTCAGGCTCCTTTATCCATTGATTTGTTGAGGTGCTATTCACACTATGCATCTGCCCAGTTAGCATACATAGATCAGGACACTGGGTCAGGCCCCTTCAACCACAGCTTTGTGCGAAGTGCCAGGCTCATTTTGCCTGAAACAACAATACAGTAGTTTGGTGACTGCAGTTACAGCCATGTTAAATTACATATTTATCCTGTTTAAAATGGGAAAAGCTAGTATCATGAAGAAAAGAGAGGCAGAAAAGTGCATTTCAAGCCATTCAGCAGCTCTCTATGTTGATGGGAGCTATTGTGTGTAGAATGGGTAGTAAGGCTTGAGACATCAACACAGCACCCTTGCTTGGAGGAAAACAGCTTTTGGCCAAAAGTTGAGCTTCATTCATCTGGAGATTAGTACTGTCTCATCCTTTTGGATTTTTGAAGAGAGTTGCAAGCTGTTTTGTTCTGATGCCGCTTTATACTGTGGTTGTCTTGCATACTTAAAGTTTGGGTACTATTTGGTCTCCTGAAGATTGTCATCTTTCATGCTGTTGAACTTATACTTATGATTCTTTGAATTGTTGCGTACATCTTACCTTATAGTTTAGTAATTCTCTTGTAGAGTCTGTATATATGCTGACTCCTTTATCATTTGTTCTCAGTGCACAGAAGTTGCCTGATAGAAGATGGACAGTTGGGTAGTCTATTATCCTACCTTGTTATTTAACTAAAGATTGCAAGTGTAACTTTAAATACATTTTGGGCCCTCTATTCTTCAGAGTCCTCTAAATTTGAAAATCCCTTGTATAATCTATATTTACTGAGGTCTTCCAATAGCACTTATAAATAGTAATGCTCAATATTATTCTGCTTACTCTGGTCTCTCTGGTCTTAAAATGTAACATGATAACATGTAATTCCCCCTGTCAACCTTTGGGTCCTGTCCTTGCTAAACAAAACTGCAGATAATTAAATTAAAAAATAAGTCACATGACCTCACATGGAATCGATTCCCCCATTGTAGCGCTTGACTCAGTGTAGCTAAGCAGAGCAGTCCAAGGCCTTCTTTGGGGAGGTGGTGTGGGCTAGTAATCACCATTCACTGGCACGCAATAACAACACGATTGTCCAGCTAATGCTTTTTCTTTGAAAATGTATTACACACACAATACTAAATACTATGCATTAATTCACAAATATATACATCAGGCAGAAGAAAATACCTTTGTGACATTCTGAAATCACATTTTACTCCCTGGAGCCCCACACTCCACCTTAAGGCACATTGAAGGTGCCCCTGGCCCTCCTTGGTGCATCACAAGGAGAGAAACACTATTCAAAATAGCTTGTGCAGGGCATTATGGGGTGCTGAACACATGAACAGTATATCAGCATATTTAGCTGGGGTTGTGTTGATGCGTGCAGCTTTATGCATTTCCTTTCTTTTGGGGGGGGGAGGGATGCTCCGATTCAACCTGGGGCACTCAAGCATTTTCTTTCATTGGGGCAGCACAAGGAGCCCACACCTGCATTGTGCCAGCTTTCTGCCTGGCCGTTGCTGTGCTGTGGTGGAGTCAGAACCGTCATGTTTACTTCTCTGCCTGAGCTCTCACTGGTGGGCAGCAGCCTGGGCTGGCCTCCTTGCTGCTCCCGGTCACAGGAGGGGGTAGTGGGAGGCCAAACTAATACTAGGGGAACACATTTGTGTTTCCTCCCTTCTCTTCATGCTGGGGCCTAAGGAAGGTGTCTGGGACCCCAGGAATGTTGCATTGGCTGCCAAAAACAAGAAATGAAGAAATTATTAATTAGTCAGAGTGTATTCACTATCACATTCTTACTATAGACATTTTAAAACAGATTTCTAAATAGACTTTCCCACAAACCTATACCTCTCTCTTCAGGGTGACTGAAATTATGTCCATGGACTATGCCCAAACACCAGCTACCCCTTCCTCTGTATCATCCTTCCCCAAATATCTAAGCAAGAGTTCAAAGGCAGGTTCAATAAAAATTGAATAGATAGGCAAATTCTTGATGAGTTCCTCTTTGTAGATCATAACTCTTCGAAACTAATAACCTAATTGAAAAACCTTTTCCCTTCGAGTCGTCCATACAATATGCTTTGTAGATCAACCTGGATGATCTTGTTAAAGTTATGTCTAAGGAAAGAGAAAGAAACTGGTAAGTATAGCAAAAGCTTTTTTAATGTGGTCGAATATTTGACCACTACCCCCTGCCTCTATCAAAAGTATTTTCTTTGTTCTGGCTGATAACTATTGTTGGCATATTACAATCTATATTCAGACTCAGAAGGTCTATTAACGTATATCTCCTTTAGGGAATCCTACGATCTTTAAAATGCATTTTAGATGGGCCTACGTTTCAAACATTCATCTCAAAGTGAACTTGGTTAACTAATGAGCATATCCACTATATCATCTGTAAAATGTCTAAGAAGAAGGGTTATTTTTGCCCTAAATTTAGAAACAGAGGTCCTAGATGTTTCTTTATTAAACTGTATCTTATGCTGGAAGTACTAAATCTTTTTAAAAAAACGTGTTTCTTCATATCAGATTAAGTTTTTTCTAGTATATTATATATAAACAAATAAACTGGATTATTTTAAGTAATGGCAAATCTGTAGGTTCACTTCAACACACTTTAGTCAAAGGCCCATTTGAGTCAAATAAAAAGGAAGACGCAAAAGGTAGGAAAAAGGAAGGATATAGAAAAATACGGAAAAACTGTCAGTTGAGTGATATCATAAAGTCAGACGCTTCCAGTGTACGTTAAATATATGTACAGAAATAAAATGCAGAAATATACTCAGACTAGAACAAGCAGCAGATCTAATAAGCAGCAGCAGTACCAAACTCCACTGCAGCACTTGTTTAAATACCTTAGATAGAGCCATAACAAAAACAAATCACTCTAAAACACACAGAAGACAGATTCTGCTTGAATACCATATACTCTCCCAACTCCCTTTTCATCTACAATGATTAACTCAATATAATAATACAGACCCGGTGGACCAGTTAATGAAAGCTCCAAAAAGGAAGCATCAAAAGATCAAGGCAATTAAGACAAAGGAGGAGAAATTTTCCGACACTTGCTCAGGTGCCCAAATCATAAATTAGTCAACAATAACAAGTCTGCACTAGGTATGTTCCATGCCCATAAACAGAAAGCTTAACTAAAGACTTATAATAATAGGATCTCAAAGGCACTTAAATGTTATAATAAAAATAATCAAAACCTGTCAGTTACCTTAAAACGAAAAGTATAATCATGTGTTGTCCAGGCCGCTATGTTAACCTTTAACACCACTCCTTCAATTTCACCTTCTCAATTTATTAATATGATGGTACTCTTTTGTCTATATGGATTCTTTCTGAGACTTCTAAAGCCCTTGACCAGGGCTCCATGTTGATTTGATCACATTAGCCTTCAACATAAGATTAAATTATATAAGGCATTTTTGAGGGGGCATAAAAATGGTCAAGCTATAGTCAGCAAGTTATACAAGCTACATTCCAAGTACAGGATGTAAGAAATTGGGTTATTAGTTGAAGGGGGGTGAAAGGCCTACTCAAGTAATAAACATAATCCATTTAAGAGTGAACAACAAAAGTCACTAAATATACCTGTGCTTAGCCCTCTGGTAGCTTGGCACAAAGAGAGTCAAGCTTGACTTAGAGGCACTGTGTAAAGTATTTATGCTGCACTCCAACAGTGATAAAGTGAAAACACAACAAAAGAACAATCCCACACCAATTTAGGAAATTTGAGTACATTTATATTAAATAAAATGACACCAAAACAAAAAAATCCAATATTTGGAACTTGAGTTATTAATGTTTAAAGTTTCAACTGAAAATAGTGACAAGAAGCACATAGCGCCAATCATGGTTACCTGGTAGTGCTGGACTGGGTCAAAGTCAAAGGTTCAGGCTGATTGCGATGAGCACGGGTCAGATACAGGGACGAGGTTCATACCAGTGGAACATTTACCTTCTACTTAGTTCAGTTCCACGTGAGGAGCCTCAGCTGGAGTTTCCGGTTGATGGGGTCTGCGAGGAGTTTGCAAAATCAGGCCATCGCAGCAGCTCCGCTTAGGTGGGAGCCATGAGGAGGTTGCTGTCAGTGCAAAGAGCAGTTCTTCGCTTGAGCCTTTTGTTTCTGGGTATCACCAGGAGGTAGTTGCTGATGTGAAAGAAGGTCGTCACTAGAGCTTTATGTTGGCGTGGATGGTCGTTGTTGAAGAGCCCAGAACTTCTTGATTTTCACCTGGAGTACAGCTTCGAAGTAATAGGAGTCACTCTGACACCAGCCTAGGGTCCAGGACCTGGAGAGGCAAGGCTTGGGGGTCAGGGGTCAATCCAGCAGAAGCCAGCAGCAGCATCCAGGGAAGACCAGGCAGGACCAGTTGGTGCTGATCAGCTGGACAGTTGCAGGAGAGGCTTCTGGAAGCATGAAGTATTCATTTACCTCAGAGAGGAGGTTAGCTTACGGGCCCTTGGAGTCACATCAGGGACCCTGAATCTAATGGCAAGATCTCTAGATGCAGGGGTGGCATTGATTCTGTGCAATAAGCATGTGTAGCTATTTGCCTTATCTGCATGGTCATCCCAGATTTTTTGCTTCTTTCCTGGACCATATTTTTGCTGGTATTCAGATACACTGCGCTGTAACACTGATATTCAGTACCACAATGCATGCGCTCTGGCCCTGAAATGGTATTGGTAACATTGGTATCTCCCAATTGGTCTATTTAGTTGTTCTGTAAGACCATTGTGGATTGGTACAGAAAACGCCCTTATGCGTGAGAGTTAAATGTCATATATGGGGTGATGGGTGTATTTACACCACCAACATGTTGGGCAAAAATGTATATTGACTGTGCTCTGGCAGGACTGTTGTTTAAATATTCTCAGCCTCACCTCCACACTGGAATACCATCCTTGGCTTGGCAAGTAAAGAACTCTGGCATAAAGGGTTATAACCTGCCTCTGAACCAGGAAGAGCAGATTGGTGTTAACGGCTGACTACTTAGCAGGGTTTAGCTATCTGGGACTGGACTAAAACAGTTGGTAGAACAAAAGGCAATTTCAGCGCCATGACTTTTGAGTCTGAAATGCCAGGAATGACTTCCATTTATACTTTATACCCATGACCCTCCCTAACAGCCAGGCTACGGTCATGGGAAGGGAGAAAAACTGTTTTGATCCAGTTGGTTGGGGGAAAAGCTCATATAAATCAGGGCTTGGCTAAGAAGCAGAAGATGGGCCTGTCTGGTAGCAAAAGGGTTTTGTAATATTGAAAGAGGGGCTCCTGGGTAATTATACAGTAAAACAAAGGGGAAGTATGGCAATAGGAGGTGAGAGGAAAGCAAGAACATAGTTAGGACTTGTGGTAGAATTTCTCCAAACACTGGCTAGCCCACAGGATAAATCTGCAACCTTAACCAGAAGCTCCTCAGAACATTCTTGAACCTGCGAAGAGTCAACCTGAAAAAAGGCTAGATTGGAAAAAGACACCTAACTCCTGCTGGAAGAAGAGGAATCATTCAAAGACCCAAGAGCTCAAGGACTCCTGAATTCTCGTGGCAGCCAGGGACTTGGAACTTGCCTAGAAGGGTCTCCAGGCTGGCCTCCCTTTTGCCTGTTTCGAGGACACAAAAGGTAGACGCCTGCCTCTGAGTGCCCATTGCCCAATAAAACTATCACCTGCTCCGCGAAGGCCCTTATTAAAACTTGTAAATGTTTCCTGATTGTGCCATGCAAGGCTCCAAAATCAGCATGGAAGGTGTCTCCCCCTAACTACCCATCCCGGGTTATTAATCAGCAATTATACACCTGCGAAACAGAGCACAATTTATTTAGCATTTATCGATTCCTCCAGCTCATTTGATTGAGCTTCACACAGTAAGCTCCGGCATCTGATGGAAGAGGCTGGGGTGAACAGGTTAATCATTAACTTAGTGAAGTAAATATATACTATTTCTACAGCTAAAGTGAAAATCCACATTAGAGGAATGAACAGAGGATGTTTCTATAACTAAGGGGTGAACTTTGCCCCTTCTTCTTTACCCTCTATATCAATAAATTTCAGATCGTATTGATAAAGAGGTGCAAGGACATACCCCAGATTGGTCAATGACCGATCCCTGCGTTATTGTATGCGTACGATGCAGTCCTTTTGGTGTGAAATCCAATAGCACCACAGAAGTTTCTGGATAATTTCATGATATTCAGGAGGGATCTAGATCTTACAGTTACCTTAGGAAAGACTTTCATTTTTGACTTGTAGCACTCGCATGTCTTCTCATCATTGATTCTTTGTGAGTATTGTGCAGTTAAAACATACCATGACTTTCTCAAACTTGGGGGTTCATTTTGATGTGGTAGGTAAGTGGAAGCAGCAAGTTAACAATAGAATTTACCAGTTTGCGAGGGCCCTACCCTCTCTTTTTGCTTTCTCCACAAATCTGGGTCTTAAGCCTGTAACCCCTTCTGTGCCGAGTACGTAATGGTTACGTCCTCGGCAGCGGGGCTGCTGTGCCAAGGACGTAACCATTACGTCCTTGGCACAGCAGACAGAAATCCCTCTGCTGAGTACAGCAGAGGGATTTCTTTTTTTTTCATTGAGCCTCAGGTGCTGAGGAAGAGCTTCCCCAGCTGCCTGAGGCTTTTTTTTGTTTCAGTGTAGTGACAATCTGCACACATGGCTCGCCACCTTCATTACACTGAAAACGAAACTGAAATGAGCCGATCGGCTCATTTCAGTTTCATTGCCTACGTGCTTAGGGGGCTATTTCAGCCCCCCCAAGCATGTAGGCAAATGGGAGAGGTAACATTAGAAAGAGGAGACTCTCCTCTTTCCAATGGTACCCTTCAAGTGAGGTATCATTTTTATTGGCAGACCAAGGCGAACGCTGGGTGGTAGGAAATTTGTGCCGACATGGTGATCCCGAACAAAAATGTGAAGAAAATGTGTTTTTTCTTTTAGCAAAATTTGAGGTTTGCAGCGGATTCTGGGTAAGAAAATGTTGGGGGATCCACGCAAGCCACACCTCCCTTGACTCCACCAGGTTTCTAGTTTTCAGAAATGTCTGGGTTTGGTAGGTTTCCCTAGATGGATGCTGAGCTCGGGAACAAAAACACAGGTGCCCCTTGCAAAACCAGGTCGTTTTGTGATACGTCATCTTGATGCCTCCACAATACGATTTGGGCCCTTCCCTGTTGCGGTTACTTGGCACACCCACACATGTGAGGTACCATTTTTATCAGGAGACCTGGGGGAATGCTGAGTGGAGGGAAATTTGTGTCGGCCTGGTGATCCCACAACTTTACCACACAGAAATGCGAGGAAAATGTGATTTTTTAAGCTAAATTTGAGGTTTGTAGGGTATTCTGGGTAGTAAAACATTGGAGGATCCACGCAAGCTACACCTCCATTGACTCCCCTGGGTGTCTAGTTTTCAGAAATGTCTGGGTTTGGTAGGTTTACCTAGATGGCCGTCAAGACCGGGACCAAAAACGTAGATGACTCCCTTGCAAAACCAGGTAGTCTCGTGATAAATAATTTTGATGTCTCCACAATACGTTTTGGGCCATTTCGTTTGGGACTAGGCCTATCCACACAAGTGAGGTACCATTTTTATCTTCAGCATGGCCGGTCTGGGAACCGAAACTGGCCCTGGCAAAGTGCTTGGCCGGCCCCCTGTGGGGCAGGGGGGTGCGGCTGAGCTGTTTGCTAAGGTCGGTTTCAGCTGATTTTGTTACAGGGGGCTGATATTGCCAGCCCAGGGTAACAAAAACGGCCCCCCAGGGGCCCAAAACCGGCCCCACCCTGGCGGCCCACCGGGGAAACGCCCGGGGCCCGCTATGGCCAGTCCGGCCCTGATCTTCAGACTTGGTGGAATGCTGGGTGGGTGGAAGTTTGTGGCTCCCCGCAGATTCCAGAACTTTCCATCACAGAAATGTTAGGAAAATGTATTTTTTTAACAAAGTTTGAGGTTTGCAAGGGATTCTGGGTAACAGAACCTGGTGAGAGCCACACAAGTCACCCCATCCTGGATTCCTCTGGGTGTCTAGTTTTAAAAAATTTACAGGTTTGCTAGGTTTCCCTAGGTGCCGGCTGAGCTAGGGCCCAAAGTCCACAGCTAGGCACATTGCAAAAGAAGGGATCCGTTTTCACTGGAAAAATGTGATGTGTCCATGTTGCGTTTTGGGCTGTTTCCTGTCGTGGGCACTAAGCCTACCCACACAAGCGAGGTACCATTTTTATCGGGAGTCTTAGGGAAACACAAAATAGAAGAACAAATGTTATTAATATTGTCTTTCTATGCATTTTTGCCTTCCAAACGTAAGATAGCGTGTAAAAAAGAAGTCAATTTGAACAATACCTCTAATTCACATGCTAATATGGGTATCCACAAATTCAGAGATGTACAAATAACCACCGCTACTAAACTCCATGTCTTATTTCAATTTCAGAAATACAAAGTTTTCCTTGATACCGATTTTTCACTCTTTATATTTTACCAAATGAATTACTGTATACCTTGTACACAATGTAAAAAACATTGCAAGGTGCAACTCAGTTATTGGCTCTGGTTACCTCGGATTCTTGGTGAACCAACAAGCCTGATATAACCCCACAACCATAAGGGTCCCGCGGACTTAACGTTATACAGCTTTCAAAAATCTACCATAGTTAGAAGAAGTTACAGGTGAAAATGTAGGCACAAATGGCTGTTTTTTTTTTTCCAACTAAATTTCAATATTTTTTTATTTCAACTGTTACTTTCCATAGGAAAACCAGAATTTGGTCTACTTTTCAGAAATGTATAGCTTTCCGGGATCCATTATTGGTTTCACACCCATTTTTACCACTAACTGGAAGGAAGTTGATAGCACAAAAAAAAAGGAAAAATCGGCTATGTCCCGTTAAAATGCCAAAACTGTGTAGAACATTTTTCTGACAAAAGTCTGGCTGTTCCTGAAAGCTGGGAAGACACTGAATTTAGCACCACAAACCCTTTGTTGATACCATTTGCAGGGAAAAAAACAAACGCTGTCTTCTGCAGCACTTTTTCCCCCCAAAAACCAACATTTAGCTGTATTTTGCCTAATTTCTCGATCTCCTCCAGGGGAATCCACAAACCCTGGCTACCTTTAGAATCCCCAAGATGTTGTAAGAAAATGACCCAAACTTGGCATGGATACCTTATGTGGACAAAAAGTTATGGGTGCCTTGGCGCAAACTACCCCAAATAGTTTAAAAAGGGCGTGGCACCGGGGGGGGGGGGAGGCCTGGCAGCGAAAGGGTTAAAACAAATATCCCCCTTTCATCAAGTGTATTTTAGTGGCCACTTTTGGGAAAGGCATTTGGGGGCACGTCAAGTCCCCGGGTCTACAGATTTCTGAAAATGTGCACATTCGGATAATATTGACACTTCCTCAGAGCTTGGGTCCTTTCTGTGTCATAGAGAATTGGGTTTGCCGTATATTGAAGATCTCATTAGACTTCGTCCTTAATACTGTAGCACAGGGTGTGGACTAATGAGAAAGCATAACTGAATAGATTAAATATAAAGGATTGTATAGCTTTAGACTGGTTTAATGATATTCCTTGACTGATGAATATTAAAATGTTAACCAATAAGCTGGGGAAACCCGAATTGTTTGATAACCCGTCACCTTTGGCCACAATAAGTCCAAGCTCAAGCACATGTGCCTGCGGCTTCTCGAGGAGGAAAGGGCGAATTTAGTTACACCTAAGATCTCCATTAACTTGCATCTAGATTTACCACCATTGGCGGGTATCCAACCATACCTTGTTTTTATTCAGGGCCCCCAACAGAGATATGTACTCACAAGATTTACACTCAGTTTGGTACAACGTATGGTTACCTTCCCCCACCATAATAATTGGTTGAGAACGCTTGCAAAATGCACGTGTGACAATTGTTCCATTCAAGGCACATTGCACCTTATGTTATTTTTGTCCTTTTTGTAATGTACCTCAAGTCACATTCGTTAAACCTCTATTGAGGTAATATCAATTCAGAAACTGCACCTCTGCATTACTTTTTCTTCAGCAATAAGAGTCAGCCGAAGTGCCTTTTGCTGTCTCTTCCTACATATGACATCAGGAATAGTTTTGGTAGGGGCTAGCTTTTATAGTTAAACGAATTAATTTTTATCTATGAATTAGATGTTGTTATAAAGCATTCATATAATGTACGGTTCATTGTTTTTATTGTAATTTAGCCCCAGTTTTTATCACTAGTGTAAACATATGTTTACCATTTTTCTTATGATTTTACTGAGCTTTATTATTGATTATCAAGATGTACTTTTATGGTTTTAGACATATAAAACTGAATACATTTTGCTTTGATTGATTGAATAATTGATAGGAACTTTAGACCAATAGGTAAAGGCATGCGTTTGAAACATATTTGGGGCTTTTCTCTGGATAGCTCTGACTTCAGTTATGAATGTTAAGACTTTAGGAATAATTACCATAATTCTGATACATATGTTTTATATATGATTTGTGCACAATAAATAGCCGATTATTGTAAAATACCAATTATTGTGTGTCGACTGTTTTAGGGAACCAGAATGTGGATATATATATATATATATATATATATATATATATATATATATACATATCAAATTACGCTCCCTTGTGCCCTAGACGCACGAAAACAGGTACGGACAACTTCTTGAGCTGGTGCCAGATTTTCTTTTATTAAAATATTAAAGTTGCGTGCAAAGCTCCTTCATGACGCGTTTCGGGCCACTTAGCCCTTGGTCACATGACCGCATTACGTACATGGAGAGTTTTTATTGGTGATACATCTATCACCTGATCAAACTTGTGACTGCACTGATAATAGAGCTAAACAAAGTCTTGAGACATGCGGCATGATTATATAGTGCAATTCAAAAAGTATAAATTAGACAATTTGTTATGTATCATACAATCATATATAGACACTTGTGTGAAAGCACATTTCTGTTTGATGGAAAAAATACGCAGGATAATCTCATATGGCTAAGTTAAAAAATGTCATAGCACAAATGCTCAAAACATCAAACTTAATCTGTACATTAACAATAATTACACTCTAAACAATTGATTTGAAAAAACACTGCCACATTAAAAATTATTATATAGATATTGATATATATAAATAAATAGTTGATACTTGATCGCAATGTCTGTGCAAATACTGCTGGTGCAAAGAGTTATTGGCCTCAAATGGCCACATCAACTGTCATTATTCTTGCAAATTGGCTCTAAACAGTCGTCACAATGTGCAAACCTAATGTGTAAAGTGCATAAAAATGTCAAAAGTGCTAGGTGATAAAAAACTATAAAAAATGTAAATATAATACATTTTACCCCAGATGGTGAGGAGCCGAAAAGATATTGTTTTGTATCAAAATAGCCCCCATCTCTGTTCACGCCATAAATTGACTAACTAAAGGAGCCCCCTTGGACAAGTATTTACATCAAATATCTGAAAGTCAATTAAATTGTAACACCAGCTGACGGGCAAAATCAGCCATTGTCAAAGTCACTTGTTCAAATACAAAAGGAAGCAAAGACTGTATAGATGGACTGCATTGGTGCGATTGATAACAGGTTGCTCAGATCTTAAAAATACACAGGAAAAACAATTGCCCATAATGCTAAAACAAACCCCGTAATACAATCTAATCAAATCACATATAAGTATATTTGGCTTTCCCATACTCGGTGAATGTTAATATTTTTTGCTGAATACAGCAACAAAAAAGAGCCTCAATGAAAATTTCTTAAGAAGAACACAATTGTGTGAATAGAAAATCATGCTAAAATTTAGTGACAAGAGGGAGGAACAACAGTAAGATCTTGACTCTTTTTGAATCAGGGGTTACAGAAAATTGTGCATATCTTCCCCTGTATTAAGACCATGCGGGTACTTAGTGTCAAGCTCGATAATATACTTAGACTCTAATTGGCGTAGCCTTTTCTCTCTGTTTCCTCCTCTCCTATCTAATGGCACTGTGTCTATTACAAAGTATTGCAAACAATTAAGATCATTTCCGTGCTCAGATTTAAAATGTCGGGCAACCGGGTATGATGGATCGGAATTGACTATGGCCCTTAAATGTTGTAGTATGCGGACATGCACCTGCAACTTTGTGCTTCCTATGTATTTGTAACCGCATTTACATTCTAAAACATAAACCGCGTGGTCTGATCTGCACGTTTAGTGCCCTTTTAACTCGGTTGGAGTGGATGAGAAAGGTGTGACATATGTACAGGTGTTGATACCAAATTTACAGGCGCGACAAGTGCTGCACTTGTAAAAACCTTTTCTCGGAACCAACCAACTGGTTTTGTTATCGAGTTCTGGACTAGTTTTAACCAGATCATTGTGCATGGAATATGCTTTTTTGAAGGTAAAAATCGGTGTATCTGGGAGCACTGTTTTAAAGGTACTGTCTGTCAATACTATAGGCCATTGTTTCCTAATTATAGCTTTAATCTCAGGGGCTTGTTTACTATATGTGGTGATCAGTCTGCATTGTCTAGTATCTGTACTGATACCCTCACCACTGTCCTGTAATGGTGTACTTTTGATTTTGTCTTGTTTTTTAGCACCTTTTAATAAGGTCAGTCTTTCCTTCGTGTTGGCTTTTCTGATTGCAGCATCGAGTTTAAACGAATTATATCCTCTCTCTAAAAATCTCTGCTTAGCCGCTTGCTGATGGTGTACGAGATCCACTTCCGTACTGCAAGCTCTGCGGATACGGAGGAACTCGCCGTACGGAAGACTGGTGATGGTATGTGCCGGATGAAAACTCTTAGCGTGTAACAGAGTGTTTCCGGCGGTGGGCTTGCGATATAGACTGGTTTTTAATATGTCAGCGGAGGCCTGTACCTTGATATCTAAAAAATTGGTACTACTTTGGTCTATGTGTGCTGTGAATTGCAAATTCATATTGTTTGCATTCAATTTATTTACAAAATCTGTCGCTTCACTAGACGACCCTCGCCAGATGACAAAAATGTCGTCAATATATCTCCACCATTTAACCACGTGTTTCTCCCATAGAGTATGATGTTCTCTACGTAGGACATGCTCCTCCCACCAGCCCACATGAAGACATGCGTAGCTGGGGGGAGAAGCATGCCCCCATAGCCACTCCTTGCTATATATATATATATATATATATATATATATATATATATATATATATATATATATATATATATATATATATATCCTACTGGCGGTCGCCAGTAGGTAGTTATAGTTAGGGCCTAGTTTCCATAGGAAAAGCATTTTTTGATTTGCCAATAACTTTGCCGCCGGTTGACGAATCTTCGCGAAATTTTTAAAACTAGTGGGGCGCTCCGGTCAGCTCCTGTCTTGAAAGTTTCGGGGTGATTCGTCAAGCGGGGGCTGAGAAAAAAGGGGGGTCCCAAAACACGTTTTCCCCATGTTAATTTCCGTAGGAAACTTTAGACAAAGCTACAGCTTGAACTGCTGAACAGAATTACACCAAATTTGGCAAAAAGGTAGCCCTTGGTTCAGAAAGAGCCCTTTTTGTTAAATGGTGTAAATCCGTTCAGTAGTTTCTGAGAAATTAGAAAAAGAAAAAGTTTGGATATCTATGGCCGCAGTGGGTTTGCGAACCCTCCCGGGCACGAGCTGCACTCTGATTGGCTACCAACACTCCAAACTAGGAAGTGTTGGCAGCCATCTTGTGACTCGTTAGAACCGAGTCACAAGAAAACAGTAAACTAAAGGTTAAAAAACAAGAAAAGGGGGCAGGGTAGAAACACCCTGACACCCTAGGCCTGCTCAGGGGGTCCCACAAGGACATCCAGGGCCCAAAAAAACCTTTATTTTTTTTAAAAACGGCCGAATTCGCACTCGGTGCGCGAATCCTGCCGATAAAATTAAAAAAAGAACGAAGCGGGGGCTCCCCCGCTTCGTTATTATTGAGCCCCCGGGTGGGCCAGGTCCCGGGGGCATGCACAAATTTAATAGCGGGGGCCCCACAGCCCCAGGGACCGCCACCTCCCCAGGGCTTTTTTTATGTTTTGCGAAAGGGGACGCAGCTCCCCACAGCCCCGGGGACCACCACCTCCCCGGGGCTCTCATTTTAAATAAAATAAACCTGTGGGGGGGGATTGAGCCCCCCACACGCCCCAGGGACCGCCACCTCCCCGGGGCTTTATTTATATTTTGCGGGGGGCACGCAGCCCCCCCGCAGCCCCGGGGGACCACCACCTCCCCAGGGCTTTATTTATGTTTTGCGGGAGGGTGCGCAGCCCCCCGCAGCCCCGGGGACCACCACCTCCCCGGGGCTCTCATTTTAAATAAAATAAAATTGTGGGGGGGGCTTGAGCCCCCGCACACGCCCCAGGGACCGCCACCTCCCCGGGGCTTTATTTATATTTTGCGGGGGGCACGCAGCCCCCCCGCAGCCCCAGGGGACCACCACCTCCCCAGGGCTCTATTTATTTTTTTTAAAACCTGTGTGGGGGGCTCGAGCCCCCCCGCAATCGCGGCATCGCGCCGGAGGCCCCACCCCCACCCTGCACCACTTCGCAAACGCGCCCCGTGGCGTGTTTTAAGTTGGGGAATTAATTCCCCTTGAATACTGAGGGTCCCTGGGGGCCAACTAGCCCACCAGAAATCTCCAGTAAGAGCCACATGGCTGTGTCGCAGAGAGGTGGTCCGAGGCCACGCCCCTTTTTACACCTCTCTGCAACGCAGCTCTGTGGCACTTACTGGAGGTACATGGTGGGCTAGTCGGCCCCCAGGGACCCTCAGGATTCAAGGGGACTTAATCCCCAACTTAAAACATGCCACAGGGCGCGTTTGCACACTTGTCACATCAGGCCCCGCCCCCTCCCTGCACCACTGTGCAAACGCGCCCCGTGGTGCGTTTTAAGTTGGGGGATTAATTCCCCTTCAATTCTGAGGGTCCCTGGGGGCCAACTAGCCCACCAGGTACCTCCAGTAAGCGCCACAGGGCTGCGTTGCAGAGAGGTGGTCCGAGGCCACACCCCTTTTTACACCTCTCTGCAACGCAGCTCTGTGGCACTTACTGGAGATCCCTTTTGGGCTATTTGGACCCCAGGGACCCTCAGGAGCTGTGTCATCAGTGATGTCATTTCAGATGTCATCAGTGATGTCATCAGTGATGTCACTGACCATGTCATGAATGATGTAATATGTGATGTCATCAGCAGTGAATTGTGGGGGCGTGAGTTATAGTAAGCTGAACTAACTATAACGGTGGAATTTCTCTGGTTTTGTACGAGTGAAATGTCCAACTAACTATAACGTCCCTGAAAACTATGGTTTTTTCAGTGAATTTATAAGGTTTTTTAAATGCTAATTTCTAACTATAACGTCCCTGAAACCTATGGTTTTTTCAGTGAATATATATATATATATCTATCTCCCCTGCAGGTGGAGAGACTCGGACAAGGTTGTCTGACTAATAACACCCCGTCTTAAGTAGTATAACATTTTAGAGAGAGGAGTAAGAGACTCCTTCCAGGTCTCCATTTCTCCGAAGAGGGTATGATATGTATAGTTCTTCTTAGGCATAAGGTGATCGATCAGATGTGTCTCCCACAGTAGGAGGTTCATGACAAGGAGAGAGACCTGATGCTTAGAAGGCTGCCCTGAGAAGCTAGAGGCATAAGGAATTTTCAAAGCAGTTAGAGAAAAGTTAGACTTAGGTCCTGATTTAGATCTTGGCAGATGGATTTTGTTCATCGCAGTGGTGACGGATATCCCAGTCACTGAAATATAAATCCTATTATATTTTATGGGATTTATATTTCGGTGGACGGGTTATCCGTCACCGTTGTAGCAGACAAACCCATCCGCCGGTGTCTAAATCAGGCCCTTAGTAGTTTTTTTCAACTCCTGGTGACTGGGACAAGGTGCTGAGACTTGCCCAGGAGAGTTGCACCCTGGGTCAGCAAGAAAACCAGCTTTGTGCTGCTCTCAGCTTTTTGCCACACTGAAAACAGGTTAATTGGGCTTCCAGGGAAAGGTATCCTCATAGAACCATGCCTGGCTACAGCTTCCAACCTTGCTCCGCTGGAGGATTTTACATTTCCATAAGTGACTAAGGTTTGACAGACAGGGTACTCATCATAATGTGATGGTGTACCCTGTCTCCCACAGTTTCAGTCTGCCCGGCCAATTTAATGTCACACAGTCTGTCAGCTTTCATCAGTAATGCCCACATTGGCTCGGTCAACAGAGGTTCCTCTGAAGGTACAGACTTCACCACTTTGCTGGCGGTCATCTCTCAAATTGATAGGTGATAGTCCATCAGGGTGGCAGACATAATATGCTCTGTCACACTGACTGTCAGTACTAGTACCACCCTTACTTCAAATCACGCCCTAGTTTCAAAGGTAAAATCTTGGATCGTGGCAAGGCAGAAAATCTATTTGAACTGAAAAGTGGCCTTGGAGGCTACAAATTCCAGGTTTTTCCCGTTCTGCGTTTTTGGCAGCAAAGCGAGCCACTTCAGTAGGAACTTGACAATGACATGTCTAATATTGAGTTGTCAAGAGCCTTGGGTCTCACCCCACTGGAAGATTGTTTTAAAAACAATGTCAAAAGTTAATAACTTTACCCAGGACGACCCTCTTGGTGTGCGGCCTCTGCTCCATCTCAGTTATCCTGAAATTGCCCCTAGTTCCAGGTTACTCCTGACCAATGACCTTTGATTGACCCTCTACTTATTCTTAGTGCTTTTTGCTCTAAAACGTAAAACATTCATATCTTCAGCTTTCCTTTCCCTATTTTAATGACCCTGGTGTCTTTGTGCTTGTTATCTTTTTCTCTATTCTCTAAATTGGTGTGGGAATATAATTTTGTTGTTTTCTTTTTTTATAAAAGGTCTGTTTATTGGAATTTGGTGTTAATACATAACCACCTAATGAGATTTACAAAAAAATCAAGTAAGAATGTGAAAAGAAAATCATTATATATTGTGTTGTTTTGTTGACTTTAAGATTGTTGATATTCCTTGAACGTAACAAGCACTTCGCTGGAGATTGCCTGATGCTTGTGCCCGGATTATCAGGAATTGAGCTGAACATTCTCATGTTGGGTACTAGGTATTTATCCAAAGACAGAGAGTTCCTTGGTGTTTCTAAGTCTGGATTTCAAAGCAGAAAAGAACAGTTTATGCAATTCAGTTTATCTTATCTTGTTATTTGTCTTTTTAATGAATACATTTTGCATGAAACCTAAAGAAAAGTAATACAACCAGCAGATACCTAAGCTTGTAATCATTGAAACAAAATAATTGTAATAGTCATGTGCTAAAACGACATAAACCTGATCATCCCCTGATTTCAAGAAAAAATAAATGAGAATATTTTGAAAGAATAAATAACTATATAAACAGAAAGGGATGGGAAAACATGAAGGAACACAAAAACAGCATAAGCCTTCTAAAACAGAGCAGGATAGTTGTATCGTAATATGTAAAAACATCTCTTTCAATGTAGCTAATATTCCCTCATTTAACGCCAGACTTTTACAGTGACCAAACATAACCTCATGTAATGAGAGAGCCCCCATTGAAGGCCATTGCCATTGTCAGTAAGGATCAGAATAATCAGAGAAATTTGCAAGATTGTCAAAATACAAAACAAAACATTGGAATACACTTACATAAGGCATATTTATTCATTAAAATATCTCAGCCCAAAAAACTCACACTCTACCAAAAAATAAAACATATGATCCAAAGATCCTCTGTCAGTCTATGCCCAGCGTACATTATTAATGAGTAAAGCTGATCAATGAATTTGTTTCTTGTAACTAATACCAAGAAGAGACAATTTAATTGCATCATTTATTGTAAATGTGGGTTGATTGAAAGTTCAGCCTCTATATATATATATCCTTCCACATGTTGTCAAAACTGTCCTCACTGAAGTCATGATTCCAGGAATCCCAAAGTAATGAGTTCCTCTCCAGTCTTGATGACAAAGAGAACGGCAACGTCCAAAGAAAAGGTGTGGAGAAATATAAGGAACTCAAAAGATTATGGAAAGCAGGAGATGCTGATATCTTAGCTTAGAGGAAAATATTGAATGTGACAAAATATTCGTGATATATGGATTTCTCTTAACTAACAACTTATAGTTACATTATAAAACATGTCAAAGCCATAGATTTACACTCCCATACCTCTCCATCGTCTGACTTCTGCCTCAATCCAGCCATGCAAATTTTAATTTTTACTTGTTATTGTTTCATGACTCCAAAGAGGAGCTTTTAATATGTAACTGGAAACTTGTTTCTCTCCACCCCTGTAGCATATATAGACTATTCACCAGTTGATGACCCACTTTCTTGTTCAAAAAATTTGGAAAAAATGTGTATGCATCGCTTCTAGAGGAAACCTCTTTTGTTTACACTAGATTCTAAATCTGGTAACTTGCTGCTGTCATGTAACAGTAATTGATAACAAAGCACGTTACAGAGTGTTGCTAGGTCATAAAGGCCTTCCAGGCTAGGCTGACCGGGCTCTCTGAAGCCTGTATTTGCAGGACTCTTTGTCTGCTTTGGCTGAAAGCAGAAAGAACAGCTGCAGGAGGGGAAAGGAAAGCTGGAAAGGTGGTGGAGATTGGTTAAGAATAGATGGTAAGGTACTTTTTTCATATTTGTGTCTTTAGGGAGCAGCTATAATATGTATGGGCATCCCCCAATACTCCTGTACCCCTGCATAGCAGTTGAAAGCTGGGCCATATGGCTTTGGGGGGCATACATAAAATTGTAGATGGGTAAAAAGTGAATTATGGTCATGTTTTTCACTGTGGGGTTCAGAGTGCATTATAGACAATTCGAGCTTTACTCTTGTTGTCTGTTTGATGACACTCAGAGCCTCTTGGTGAAAATTCCCTGTTAGTCAACTATAATTCTATACGTTATGCATTGCTCTGGTTGAGTCACTAGTATGAATAACTGGATTAAAATCCAATAACTCACTGCTATTGCATAGCAATAGAGGTTAATAAAAGCTTTTATCCATCTATAAGTGTATATATTCTCCATTATTTGCAGTTTAAACTAAACAGGATCAGAGACTCTTCACATTTTAGCCACTAATGAGTAACTCAGTTTGGACGAATAATGCCTTTTCATTTTGTCATAAACATATCATGAAACACTGGAATAGCAAGAAAAATGTATACTCTCAACTTATAAGTTAATTTCCTGCTCTGTACACTTTTTTGCCCATAAGATGCTCCTTTGAATTATTGTCTGGTCTCAAAAGAATGATGTAACATTTTGGGAAAAATATACAAGAAACCAGTGCAAATGTAGAAGATAACATAGCAAAAATCTCCATTGCCACCATATACTTGCCCTTGGTGCTTAGGTAGGCTGGTATAAACGACAGCCAAACACTGAGGAAGGCGAGCATGCTGAAAGTGATGAATTGAGCCTCATTGAAGCTGTCAGGCAGTTTCCTGGCTAAAAAGGCCAATATGAAGCTGACAGAGGCCAGCGCTCCAAGATATCCCAACATGCACCAAAAAGCGAGAGGAGACCCCTCATTGCATTCAATTACTATCATCTCAGGTTTGATGAGGGTGTTGTAGGCTGAGAAAGGTGGGGACAGAAATAGCCATATCACACATAAAATAACTTGAATGAATGTAAAGACAAAGATGACTATGTATGAAAAATGTGGTCCAGTCCATTTCATTAAGTCACTGTTTGGTTTCGTTGCTTTGAAGGCAATTACCACCATTATGGTTTTGGCCAAAATGCAAGAGACACAAAAAGCAAAAGTGGTGCCAAAGGCAACTTGACGAAGAAGGCACTTAACAGTGGTAGGATATCCTATGAAAGCCAATGAGCACAGAAAACATAGGGAAAGAGACAAGAGAAGCAGGTAGCTGAGGGAGCGGTTATTTGCTTTGACAATGGGGGTGTTTCTGTAATGCTTAAAGAGTCCTAGAATGACAAAAGTGATCAATGAGCAGAAAATGCAGATTGCCATCAAGGTGGCTCCAAGGGGTTCTTCATAGGAGAGGTACTCAATAGTTTTTGCAACACAAATGTCCTTCTTTACATTTGGCCAAGAATCCCAACCACATTTGTAACACTCAGGAGAGTCTGAAAGAAAGGTAAATCAGAATATTTAAATACAAATTAACATAGATATTCTGATTAAGTCAATGTCATGTTAAAAGTGAACTGCGCTATACAATTCAATACTGCTCCAGATATATAGTTCATACCAGTTTGGTTTGAAATCTCCCCTTGAGGACATCGGATACACTCGAAGCAGCACACAGGCTTGCCTTCCATAGTAAGCTTTCTGAAACCAGGAGAACAGCTAGGACTGCATACAGATATTGGAACCTTGAGTAGAAAGCAACACATTTTGTATTTATGTATAGCATTTGTCAGTATGCTCCTTTGCATTAGAGCTAGTACAGCATAACTATATAGGAGAAAACAATGAAGGTGTAATGGGGCAGATGTGCATGCAATCTATCATAGCATTTATTGACAACATCATGTGGCAGAAATGTCAGGGCAACTTACAGAAACACACACATGATTTGTTGCAGAAGCAGTGGAAAATAATCTATTTTAAGAAAGGGAAGGGCTTCAACCAAGGTGGATCTTCATTTGCTTTTCTTGGGTGCATTTGTTTAGCACATTGAAAGTTTGAAGTTTGTTCTTTGAAATTTCACTCACAGTTAATCATTCAATAAAAGTTAAACAAAGTGAGCAAGGATAGGCTGGAGGGAGTTGTAGGAGAGTAGGATCTGCTTCACAGGGGTACCCCCACTTTTTGCTGATACTTCACTGGTTTTCGACATTAGTCTGGCTGGGGCCCTGCTATTCAGAACCCCAGCCTAGCTGTTTCCTCTTTAAAAGGGTCTCCATGTGCCTTAGGCACATCACTGATTGGGATCTGGAGTGCCCTTGTAAGTCCCTAGTATATGGTATACTATGTACCAAGGGCATAGGCACCTCAGAGGCCTGCCAGGGGCTGCAGCATGTATTATGCCACCCCTGGTAGGCCATCCAAACTGGCACCACAGGTCTGCTACTGCAGCCTGGGTAAGGTGGTGCATGCACCCCTTGCAGTGGTATAGGTTACCTATATCACTAAATGCATACACACATATAAACCTATAAGTCACTCCTAAGGCAGGCCTTATCAATCCTAAAGGCAGAGTGCATGGTTCCTATGTGAGAGGGTGCCCCTGCATGAGCAGGGCCCCTCTGCAGCGTTCGGAGACCATCTCTGATGCTGTTTGTAGTGCAGCCTGACCATATACTCTTAAACGCATTATATCCTCGCGGTAAAATGCTAACTATGGAATGGCTGCACCTAAACATGTCGTGTTTGGTGTCAAACATCTTGGAATACTACCCCCCGCCAATCCTGGCGGCGGGGTAGCATTCCACCCTTCTAGAGGGAAAGGCATGTTAACTCTGACGAGTCCGGTAACTTCTTTCCAGAGCCTGGCATCACAAAATGGATGCTGCTGCCACAGACACGAGTCTGGCCTCCTGCTGCTGGACGAAACTCCGGCAGGGGAGGCCTGGACAATAGGTTTCCTGTCCCAGGGAGGTGTGACCACCTCCCCAGACAGGACAATGTGTATTGGGGCTGGGCGGGAGCACTTTCGGGTGCTTTGAAGTCCTGCACTGGGGGCACATTTGGTGTCCCTGTGCATACCCAGTTCAAACCGGATCAGGGGCTTGCAGCCCCTGCTTTGGCGCTAACTGGACAAAGGGAAAGGGGTGTAGCCACCCCTCTGCCCTGACCCACCCATAGGTGGGGCCACAGAGTAGTCCATCCCCTATTTTTAGAATAAAGGTAGGAACCCAGTCCCTAGGACTTTAGATTATACCTGGACGAAACTCTGACACTGAATCCTGGACCTTCGACGCTCTACGATAAGATTAGAGGACTGAAGAATCTCCCTTGGGGTCAAGGAGTGACTCCCCTGCTTGGCAGGCACCAAAGAAGCATCTGTCCGGTTCGCATCACTGAAGCTCCCGTCGGACGCCGAAGTCATCGCATCACCAGAGGTGGATTCTCAGACTTCCCGAGGCTACCCTGAGTCCCCAGCAAAGCTGAGGCCCGTGGCTATCGTGGGTGACTTGAGACCGTGACCCCTGGACACCGAGCACATTTGCAAGTGCACCATCTTCTGGGTCTCCCAAGAAGTCGTGCTTTGGGCTCGAGTAGCCCTAGCCTCCAGCACCACCTGCACCGAAGATCACTGGCCCCCACTCCACGAGTGTCCTGTAAGCCAGCTCCACGTGCGGCGTCACGAGGCTCCTTCGCGGTCGCTAGCCCGTTGGCTAGTAGCCCTTAACGAAGGCCAATCTTTTCTTTACTTGGCAGTCTGGTTGCTCCAGGCCTGCCCTCACTTACCCTCGCTGGGTGAGTTCCCCAGACCTTGCTGGTCTGCATCATCGACGATCTACATCTTACTCGAGACTTGCCGTTGCCAAGGCTTGTTGGGTCCAATCCGGTCGCCGACACCTCTGCACTCGACAGACATCGAGCAACAGCCCGAATCCTGCTCCTGGTCGCCGACAACGCCTCCCGGACCTCGTGGCTGAAGAGTCAAGACGACCGTCATCGAATCTGAAGCACTCGACATCGGGGGCATCTGTCCATCGCCTCCCTGGTCACTGGCTAGTGACCCAGACTCTGTCCCCTCTGCTTTCAGGTTCTGCAGAACTCCGATCCACTCTTGGATCCACCCGGACACTTTTCTCCTGGTCGCCAGCAGCACTTTGCAGCAGATCGCCATAAGAACCGGCATGACGAAACCCGACCCCGAAGGCACCTATGCACCCGGCTTCCCTGGGTGAGGTAACACGAGTACTCCGGTGCTCCCGTGGGTAGAGACTCTTCAAAGTCCTAGATCTCAAAGGGTTTTGTCCTAGTCCTCTTCTAAGTGTCCCTTTCCTCTATTTTCCCGATCCCGACTTTCTCCATAGAAGTTAACGGCGTGTCGCGGTTGTGTATTTACACTGCACGCGTCTCCCGTGGGTCCCCTGTGTCACTACCTTGGGTGGTTCCTTGTGGTCCAAGCACTTCTAGAGGCTCTAGGCCTAGTGTCTAGTTCAGTCGTGGTTCGCATACCACTTTATTGGTATATGGTTTGAGTACGCCCCTAGGGCCCAAACGTGTATTTGTGCTATTACTGTGATTTAAGATCTTATAACCTATGACTTCGAACTCTAGCCTCATAAAGAGACTAGAGGGGTGTGTTTAGTAATAAATACATATATTTTGAATATATACCTGGTGTGGTGCTCTTTCATTTGGTCACTCAAGAGATTATAGACTGGTAAAACAAGCTGCTTTACATTCCTTCAAGACTTAGCCTGAAGGCTGCTCTCCACAGCTACCACTAGGATAGCTTTCAATAAGGTTGTCTTTAACCTACCTACCATAAGAGTCGATTTGGACTGGTGCAAGGTGCCCACTACAATTAGTGGACAGCATATGCCAGGCCAACTTCTCACATTGGTGGCAGCGGTGGGATTCCAGCTTGCTATTGTTTTACCAGATAATCTCAATTGAATTGATCAACTGAAAACCACTAAAGGTACCTAAGGTACATATAATTTAAGCTTAGAATATCAGTAAGTTCTACTGAACTTAGAGTTGTGTGTTAAGGGATAGCACAACCCTTTCTACAACTCAAGAGAGTTTAGTAGGCCACACTAGAGTAGGTAGTGCATACACCACACCACACTAGTAATGTCTTTAAAAGCAGGATCTAGAGATGCCCTGCAGGAAGCCATTGAGCTTCCCCCTCCAAGTATGACACACTCCCATTCTTGGAACTGA
>CAWUFW010023612.1:0-72582 GCA_963921515.1 Calotriton arnoldi
CAAAATCAAATCAAATCCAAGACCCTCAGAGGCTAGTAAAATCCCCCAGAAAGGTGAACTACAACACTCTACAGTGAAGCACAAAGAACATGTAAATTATTCCAGAGGTATGGTGTCCCCTATGTGAACACAGAACCCTTCTAGAGCAGGTCAAATGGGAGATTGGGGCCAGGATGGATCCTGCAATTGCCCGTCAATGGGAAGTTAATGAATTTGTGAAGCTAGATGATTTTCTGAAGAACAATAAATGAAAAACATGGTAAGATGTAGAAACTCTTATTAGTAGGAATAAAACATGGGTGCAGTGGTCATTTAGGGGGTATATGGTATCCTACAGCAGATTGACCCTAAGATTTTATCAGATAAAAAGGAGCTGGTTAAAAACTTAAGGCCATATATTTATGGCCAAGGCACGCAGGGCAGTGCAGCAAGTCACCTTGCTGTGCTGCACCGTGTGACAGGGAACGGGCAGGAATGCACTATATTTAAGGCAATATGGCGCATTCCTGTGTGGTGGCACCCTTTTTGCAGCCTAGACCAATGCAGGCACCCTTGCTCCATAGGTGCAAGGGTACCTGCGTTGTAAGGAGTATTGTTTTTGTGCAGGAAGGGGCACTTCCTGCAAAAAAACAATCCCTTGAGACTTTTTCCTCTTTCTATATGTGCTGCAGAATGCAACACATGGAAATGCCTTCCTGGCACAGAGTAATACAACGCAGCAATTTGCGCTGCTTTGCACTACTCATGATTTATAAAGCCAATCAGGACTATGCAAGGTGGCCTTGTGTGGCTTCAAAAATCCAATTTTCAATTTGCGTTGTTCTTGCACCATGTTGCGTGGTGCAAGAGTGATGCAAATGGGCTTGTAAATATGCCCCTTAGGGCCCGATTCACAAAGGTAAACTTTGACCTGAAGTCTATATTTAGACCTAAAGTCTAGGTTTAGACCTGAAGTCTAAGTTTAGACCGAAAGTCTGCCTTTAGACCTGAAGTCTAAGTTTAGATCTAAAGTCTATCTTTGGACCTGAAGTCTAAGTTTAGACCTGAAGTCTAAACTCAGACTTCAGGTCTAAACTTAGACTTCAGGTCTAAACTTAGACTTTGAGTCTAAGTTTATCTTTGTGAATCGGGCCCTTCGTGTGTGCTACATATATGAAGAAATTGGGGCACTGGAATAGATATTTGCTGTTTTTAGAAAAATCTGATGTCTATGGTAGGATTTCTTTGAAATGCCTGAGCGAGGGGATATAGTTCTGACCACATACATCTGGCAAAGAATAAATGAGTTAAACTTTACAACGTTAAGAGGTGCGAATTTTCGGAAGATGCAATTGATCTCCAAATGGTTAATATAGGGGACCCCTCAATTCGCAAAATGAATGAGGGATGTCCCAACCAGTGCTTTAGGTGAAATAGGGTGGGTAGCAGAGATTGGTTGCATATTATCTGGCTCTGCAATAAATTGGATGAGTTTTTGGGGCTGTATTGTCAGGTTTTTGGAACATCACCTGTAGGTTCAAAACCCCAAAACCTCATGACTGCACTTCTGGGCTATTGCCTTATGTCAGACATGATGGTCTGGAATCAGTAGTTGATTTTTATTTCAATGTTAGTGGCACAATCATTGCTTTCCCCTGCGTGACAGGGAAAGGGCAGGAATGTGCTGTATTTAAGGCAATACGGTGCATTCCTGCCTTTTCCCCTGTGCTGGTGCCCTTTTGGCAGCCTAGCATCAATATAGGCACCCTTGCACCATGGTGCAAGGCTGCCTGCATTGTAAGGAGGATTTTTTGTGTGCAGAAAGGGGCACCGCCCTTCAAAAAACAATACCTTGAGGCATTTTCCTCTTTCTATGTGTGCTGCAGAATGCAGCCCTTGGAAACTCCTCCCTGGCACATAGAAATGCAACGCAGCAATTTGTTCTCTCATGGACAACATTTACAAAGGCACTAACCATCAGTAAAGTCAAAGGCTGCTATGGTTCAGGCCTTTGGCTCTGTTTCTTAAAACACCTCCATAAATGATTTACTTTCTCCTCACATGCTCTTCAATCTTCCTCAGTACATCTCCACTTTCACCTTCATTTACTATATTAATTAGTTCTCCGTGCAGAACAAGTACAAGTTTAAATTCCTAGACCTGCTCAGCAAATTAATTCATGGCTTTACCTTTTTACTTCTCAAACATCAGGTCCTTCTACATCCACTGTCTTTGATCCTAAAACACTCACATCTCCATCACCGACAAGCTCTTAATGCCTGTATACCAGTTTTGATCACTTACTCTTATTCCCCTGGAATTCACTACAACTCAGCTTCAGTACCTGCTGCACCTTCAGCAGATTAAAGTGCCCTGAAAATGTACTACTGTAGGTGTGGGGATCGCGTGCTTGCATTCCAGAGTGTTTCTGTATGGAATGCTGTCACGCGATGGTTGGTACGTTCTGGGGATCGACAGTTGCTGCCGGCGCCCGGTGTTGTTGGAGAATAAATCTTATCTGTGAATTTACCTGTGGTTCCAGGTGACTTCTTTACAGTGGCAACGAGGATGGGATCTTCTACCACTTCTGGGGATCGGCAGTTGCTGCCGGCCCCCTGTGTTGTCGGAGAATAAATCTTATCTATGAATTTACCTGTGGTTCCAGTTGACTTCTTTACAGTGGCAACGAGGATGGGATCTTCTACCACTTCTGGGGATTGGCAGTTGCTGCCGGACCCCGGTGTTGTCGGAGAATAAATCTTATCTGTGAATTTACCTGTGGATCCAGGTGACTTCTTTACAGAGGCAACGAGGATGGGATCTTCTACCACTTCTGAGGATCAGCAGTTGCTGCCGGCCCCCGGTGTTGTCGGAGAATAAATCTTATCTATGAATTTACCTATGGTTCCAGGTGACTTCTTTAAAGTAGGTAGATGGAAATCCAGTTCAACACTACTAACTTTAAACTTTGAAGCTCCAATACGGTTAAAAGATTTGCAGGATTTTGTCTCCTGCACTTCTACGATTTCAAAGAGTCAGCTTTAGCAGATGTGCTTCTCTGTCCTGGTTTCTCTCTGGAAATTTCTACCTGGAAGAGAGGCAGGCTACGCCACATTTTCAATTGAGAATGAAAAATGTTTCTGTTAGCCATTGCTCTATTTCTTTTGGCCTGGCTCTCCTCCCCAGTGCCAAGAAACCCAGTGGGTTCTTTTATAAACTATAACAGAATAACAGAACTGAATGCACCATAACACAACAAAACATAACAAAACATGACACTAGTAATGATGGTCTTCAACTCAAAACCCTTTAGACATGATACCGTGTTACTTAATATGTTTTATTAAGATAAAGCATGCACTGGGTATTATATAGTGTATAGCTGGTTGAAATACTCAAGAATACAAAGCATGTCTGCAACTAAATATTAGAATACCAACACCACGTTTACATTCCTGAAATGTTATTCTATGCCGCTCTTGTGGAAAAACTACGCTCGAAAGTGGAAAAAGGCTGGTCATTTAGTTGCCTGGCATTTTTACGCTCTAGAGCGTTCCAAACGTTTCTGCAAATTGCATGTTGGGGGGGGGCCTCTTGGGGATAATGGTAATACACCTTTGGTCACCTTCAAGAAAGGACTCAAGTGTCAATGTTTTCCTTTGCTGCTCGCAGATACATCCAGTAATGACCAATGGAAACAATGGGGCATATTCTCAAGCCCCTATCGCCACGGGAACGTCACTTTTTCTGACGTCCCCGTAGCGATAGGGTCAGCGCCTTATTCTCAAGGCAGCGTTAACCCACTTAACGTGGCTTTAAGCCACGTTAAGTGGCTTAATGCTGCCTTGAGAATAAGGCCCCTTTCACGCTAAATTTAGTGTGAAAGGGGCGTGCAGTGGGTGTTGCGGTGGGCGTTCCACCGCAACACCCATTGTGATCGCGCTGCCACCTATTATCAAGGGCGGCGATAATAGGTAGCAGCGCCGAACTTAAGACCAGAAAAATCCTGGTCTTAAGTGGGAAACGAGGAGAAATGCTTCATTTCTCCTCGTTTTGAATTTTCCATGTGTGCTGCCTTGTGCAGCACACATGGAAAAAGCAAAATGGTATTCCAGGAATGTTCATGTGCAGGAAGGGGCACCTTCCTGTACATGAACAACCCTCCCCTGCACACAGACACCCTTGCAATCTGGTGCAAGGGTGCCTGCGTTGGCGCTAAGTCATGAAACTTAGCGCCATCACAGGGGGAAACGCCAGGCTGCACCACATTCTTGAGAATAGGGTGCAGCCTTGCGTTTACGAAGTGGCGGTGAGAGGCGTTAAGCCAAGGAGGCTAACGCCTCTCACTGCTACTTCATTGAGAATATCCCCAAATATTTCTGTGAGTTATCGCCAAACTACCTGACAGCCTTCAGACACGGCAGAAGTGCTGTCAGCACCGCTAACACTGGACCTGTCCCTTCCTCCATACTTTGGCTACTGTTTTCCGTGCATTCCAATGTGTTCCATGTATTCTCTTATATGTGTTCTGTTTAATGTTTATATTATTCTTTTTCTGTCTCGTGCTTGTGATAGGTCAACTATCGGATTAAATAGCTTAGAAAATCTATTTAACTATTAAAACACCACTCACTGTACAGCGAGCCAACATCTGAATTAACCTGTTCATGGGCTTAACAAAAATCATTAACAAATTAATAGAAAAATGAATGCCCCATGCTGTCCTTTGGATAATCATTTGCTTTGCACTGCAAAGAATGAAAAAGATGTGGTTTGTCCAGCTTCCAAAATAGGAAAAAGCAAATGCTTATTTTAAAGACACCTGTGCTGCATATATATTGTGTAGGCCTGGCACGGAAGTGACACGGGCACTTTTCTGCGCTTAATTCATGTATTGGGCATACACACACATGTACTTTTGTAACCTACAATACTGCTGTTTTTTTTGGTCTGTTTTCTGTGACTTCAACATGGAATGATCAGCTGGCACATTCGAAAGAGCGAAGGCCAGCTTGGCACTTCTGGTTCCCTGGGTGTGAAGAAGTGACGTGCCAAAGGGAGGGAGGGCAGATGACGGGTGAGATCTTGCACTCTTGCCATCAAACCAACAGCCGGCACGGATGACACGGTGTTACACGTTTACAACAGCTGCCGGCTTATGTTTGATCAGGGATAAAATATGCCGAGGTGACAACATCTTGCTGCCCTGCTTTTCAGGGACCATCATTAAAAATTCAGCAGGGCTAGTACAGGCCCAGAAGGTCCCATGTTCTCTCTAGATACAAGGAAGAGATACAATCTCACAAGATGTCAGGAGCAATATTCACTGGTGCTTACTATTCGAACTCGCTGAGTAACCATCCTGCAAATGTGTGTACGAAGAGACCATAGAGAATAAAACAAAGAAATAGTAAAGATGGAGGTTAGGGCTAATATTTTAAAGAGCTGTAAAGGCCAAAATCCGTGCACGACATCACTGCAAAAAATGCATCTATTTGCACATTAAAAATATATATTTATTTGCTCACATTTGTTTGCTTTCTTCTCTATTAATTATATATTGATGCGAGCAGCTTGGGCATGCCAAACAGATTCTCTACATTAAAAGGCAACTGTCGGAATGAAGTTCATCAGTCTGGCAAAGTGCGCTCAGGTAGAACGCCTCACAGGGAACAAGCCTTGGCAGCCATATTGTTCAGAGGGAAGGGACTACTTCATCTGACGCATCTCATAAATGTTGATGAAAGACACTGCCTTCTTGGCGACACCGAAGAAGGGTTTCTGTGGAATACATGAAGGGCCAGATTTGCACTGTGAAATTAGCATGAATCCAGTTATTCTGCGGGGCAGACACTGGTAGAAGACTACAGTAGTGTATTTAAATTAGGCATTTTTAGTTGCCCCATCCGGCCTCTGTGCCAAAAATAAATAATTTTGCTTTCCATTCAAAGTGGGCTAACGAGCAGTCTGTTTTAGCAATTGCTTATGCCCTGAAATTATGTTTGGCTGCGAAGTTTTGTTTCATGATGAATCCTGATCTTATCCAGAATCACAAATTATTCAGGAGTTCAGGGCACTGCCAGAGGAAAAAACACGTTTCAAATAAATCCCTTTCAGATGGAGTCACGTGCTGTGATTTGGCAAAAAAATAATATATGCTGTACCAGGACATGGGGCAACGCTGGGAAACGAAGCATACATACTATTGCTATGTAACAGTAATGATGGTTGAAGTATGACATGAATATATGCCAGGGACGGGGTCTCGCAAGCCCAGCGAGACCTTCCCTTTGCATCCGGGCCCAGAAGCTCTGACCGGGCACCCGCCAGGCCTCGGGGTGGGTGCTCCTGATCTGGGCTCCATCCTCCGGCGTGCCACCCTGACAAGGGCCCGGGAGGTAGGTCCGTCAGTCCCGGGGAGGCTTCCTCTGCCTGGCTGGGTTCAGGAGCCCTGACCGTGGCCCCAACGGGCCCTGAGGTGGGTGCCTCCCCATCCTGGGCTCTGTCCTCAGGCCCACCGCGTGGCAAAGCACCCGGGATGGGGTCACGCGAGCCCGGGGAGGCCTTCCCTTCACGTCTGGGCCCAGGAGTTCCGACCGGGCTCCGGGGCCCTGCCGGGCCTTGGGGCGGGTGCTCCCGCCCTGGGCTCCGTCCTTCGACCTGCTGCCCTAACTAGGGCCCGGTAGGTAGATCCGTCGGGGGCGGGGAGGCTTCCCCTGCCTGGCTGGGTTCAGGAGCCCTGACCATGGCCCCTACAGACCCTGGGGCGGGCGCTCCAGTCCTGGGCTCTGTTCCCTGGCCTGCCCCAAGGCCAAGGTCCCAGGTCGAGTGTGGGGGGTCCACAGGGCACAGGGAGGCCTTTCCCTGCTTTGCCTGCATGTCAAGTTGCCTTCGGGCCCCGGGTGGGATGCCCATTGGGGCTCCCCTTGCAGCCCTGTGCCTGAGGCCCAGGTGGAGCTCCGAGCCCCCAGGCCACAGAGCCCTGGTCCCCTCCAAGGGCAAGCAGGATCCCTGTTCACTACGGCACAGCATGACCAGATGGCTGTCCTTCGGGCCCGGCCATCTGGTTGTGCGCAATGCCTTGAAATGGCGCTACCGCCCTGGAAGTCCCGATGGGGGCTCCTTTTCTCTCCCCTGATCCCAGCCAGGGCTCCAGGAGGATGGGTGCTTTCACAGCTTTGGTCCCCTCTCTCACTTGGTGTGCACGGATGACAAGAAAGGGGGGTAGCCTTTCTCTGGATTACCAGGGACAGGGTACTACGGACCCCCTTGGGGTCTGGTTGTTCTCAGTCAGTGACCAGATCGATCTGGACTTACCCACCTCCGTCCTCAGGCCCCCTGCCTGCCGGAGCACCCGGAATGGGGTTCTGCCATCCTGGGGAGGCCTCCCCTGTGCGTCTTGGTCCCAGGTCCCGCCAGGTCCCGGGGTGGGAGCTCCCGCCCTGGGCTCCATCCCCAGCCTGCCCCAAGGCCAAGGTCCCGTGTCGGGGGTCCATCGGCCCGGACAGGTCTCCCCTGCTTCACTTGCATGGCAAGGTGCCTGGAGGGGCCCGGGTCGGGGGTCTGCCGGGAACCCCCCTTGCAGCCCTGTGCCTGAGGACGAGCTGGGCTTCAGAGCCCCCAGGATACAGAGCCCCTGAGTCCGCCAAGGGCAGGCGGGAGCCCTTTTGTTAAGGCGCAGGGCAGACAGATTGCTGTCCTTCGGGCCAGGCCATCTGGCCACGCCCAACCCCTCGGCCATCTGGTCACATGCAATGCTTTCCAATGGCGCTACCAGATGACCAGGCTGCCCTAGAAGTCCTGATGAGGGCTCGTTCGGTTCTGCGAGCCCAGCCAGGGCTCCAGGGAGGCCGGGCGCGTGGGCGCCTTTGGTCCCCTCTGTCACTAGGTGCGCACAGATTACCGGAAAGGGTGGTAGCCTTCCTACGGATTACTAGGGACAGGGTACACTGGACCCCCTTGCAGCCTGGCAGTTCTCAGCCGGTGCCCAGATGGGACAGGACTGGGCAACCTCCCACCAGTGCGGGGCTCCGTCCTCTGGCCCGTCACATGGCAAATTGCCTGGGATGGGGTCCATCGGCCTGGGCAGTCCTCCCCTGTGTGTTCGGGTCTGGGAGCTCCTACTGGCGCCAGGGGTGGGTGTGGGTGCACCCTCCCTGGGCTCTGTTCCTCCCCGGCCTGCCGCTCTTCCAAGGGCCCGGGACGGGGTTCTGTCGGGACCGGCAAGTCTTCCCCGGCACGGGCGGGTTCAGGAACTCTGACTGTGGCCTCTGAGGGCCCCCTACCCATCCTGGGCTCCATCCTCAGGCCTGCCACATGACAAAGTGACCAGGAGGTGGTCCCCGGGGCCTGGGTAGGCCTCTCCTGTGCATCCGGTCCCGGGATCCCCAGCCAGGCCCGGGATCCCCAGCCAGGCCCGGGATCCCTGGGCGGGCCCAGGGTCCCCGGCGGGCCCCAGGGCAGGCACTCCCTCCCTGGGCTCCGTCCCCCGACCTGCTGCTCCTCCAAGGGCCCGGGACGGGTTTCCGTTGGGCCCAGGGAGTCTTCCCTGCCAAGGGTAAGAGGCCAGCATAAGTGACGTGCCTATCAATAGTGCAGCAGGTGCACTGACAATGAGGACTAGAGGCATGTAGAGCTGACTTTGCCCCAATAATGACTTTCGTTTACTACCCAACTGAGATGCAGAGAGACCAATTTTCCTTTTTTGCCTAAGTGGTCAATGCACTCTTTCTACACTGCTGCCCAACATTTTATGGTAACTATCTGGGAGGTGCTGCATCGTAGAAGGTGACATGCTCAATGTCAATTTAAGAACACATTTATCTTTACATATGTTATCACTGATAATGTGATCACCTGCAGAGAGCAAGGGATTAGCCTAAACTAGCAGTAGATTGTCCTAATGTCTGCAAATTGCCTCACAACTACCCACTGACTGGGCACAAAATATATAATGAACTCATAATCATGTATGCATTAAGAACTCTCTGGGAACCTGTCATTAGGAAATTATGTTTGTGCTAATTTTCTGAGCATATTTTGATGTTCGTCGGCATAAGAATAACATGATTTGCCAAAGATCAAACAATTTGGCCAAATACAAGAACCCAGATTGCAGCGTCAATTGTTCATTTTGAGGTCTGACTTTGCCACTATACCACATAATCTCGAGTTGACCACAAAACTGGCCACTTTCTCCCCAAGAGTAATAATCAGTGTGAATTGGAATCCAGTCAAGTGTTTTTTCTTATCACACAATGTTATATTGATTTCGAGTGCTTCCAATCTTCAGAAGAAATGGGAGAAGAAGAATATTTTCAAAAAGCTATTGTCCAAGAGCACACTAATTGGTTGCATCAGGAAGTCAGGATTAAAAACGATGTCATCTGGTTTTTGCGATTCCAACATGTACACTACATCACAACTGGTGTATGGGTGGCTTTCATAATGAGGCCCAGGACTGTTCCCCCCAAAAATCCTATATTGTTGGGAGCCTAAATCTGATTTTTAATGCAGTGCTCATTACCAGCATATATTTCATGGTTAAAAAGTACTACCCAACTGAACGACATCTAGTGATAGGGTGGTCCTGTCTGTCCACCCGCAGCAGTGAAATACCCAACTTGTTGTGGCTGTCTCCTATCCAGGTATTTTCTACCATTCACTGCCTGATTTGAACCTGTTACTAAGCGTACAAAGGTTCCTTATGCTTTTAGAAAAAGGGATAAAGGCAGAAGAAGATATTGAGACCTTTTGACTGGATCGTGCGGCAGTAGGTGGTTACTCGATAAACTAGTTGTCTAGCCAGATCAACATCTCTTAAAGACTAGGGAGTTGATTTACAAGAGTAAACCCTAAAATAAAATCCCAAAATGTGCTGAGTGACGCATTGATCTTTCCACTTCAAATAAGTAACTTTTATTAGCTGCACATGCCAAAAGGAATTCCACATGTGGAAAATGTCCCAGCATGTAAAGAAACAGAGATCTCTGCATTCAGTGTGGAGATTTCTGCACCCTAAACCCTACTGAGGGAGTGGGACTAAGGGTATTCTTGGGTGTTCCAATATATCAATTGTCCTGTGGGACTCATTCAAAAGTGGTACCTTCCTATGTGTCTTAGAAGGAACCCAGAGTTATTCAGACATACTCATCTGACCAAAATTAATTACAAACATAGGACAAATGTAGTGCATCTTGTAATGTTTTTACTCCAATAATGTGTAACAATCAACATAATAAGCGATCATAGTGCAGATGGTGCAGTGCTCCAATGGTGATTATATATTCAAAGAACACAGATAAAAGACACTGTACAATTCCTAATTGTTTCATTCATTGATTGATAACATTTATAACAGGGTGTGCATGTGTCAGTGTGGAATCCCTTGACGATAAAGCACACATAGGTTGTTACGTGCAATTTTCAATATTTCAGCAATAATACTATTTGATTCATGAAATATTTGTTGTCTATACAGTGGAATACAATGACGTGGAAGGGCTATCTGGGCCCAAAATGTACAACTTTGTGGGTGGTTACCTACCTATTTTTCTCCAAGTAATTCATGATTGGTATTTTAAATCAACCAGATAAATCCCTGAAGTCCATTGCCAGTGATCGATCAAATAGCATAATAAACAATGGGGATTTCTGTGTAAAAATAAATGCTATTCAAGGCATACATGGATAGTACATAATATGAATATTCAGGCAGTTGCAGGCTATCTTGGCAGTCACAAGACAGAAAACAAACAGGTCACAAGCAATGGCAAGGCAAATAGACCTGCCCTTAATGTGGTACATCCTGATGTTAACAACATCATCTTCTACTGCTTCAGCATCTCCTCTCCCAAGAAAAAGACGTCTATCTCTCTCAACTGCTCCAAGCCCCCTCCCTCAGTTGAAGGTGATAAGGAGTGGACACCTGAGCACTCCCATTAGAGACACAGCAAAAGGAAACTTCCAGATATAACAGCTGGTAGTCAAGCTGGTCAGTAACATTAATCTTTTATTTCCAATACTGAGAGTCTAATAGAGGAAGTGCAAGTTACCTTTAGCAAGACTTTAAAGGTAACTGCAATCCCTATTGGCTAAGTCTTTTTGAAATCAAAACAAAAAACAGCAAAAATCCCACATTAATCCTATTATACCCTTATTCACATGATTCTGGCTATTCAAGTTCTGTTGTTGGCACTGTAAAAACGAAATAATTCCTACTTAGGGATTTTTCTGTAAGAGAAACCAGGAAAACATTGCACACTGCACAACTTCCCATGCTGAAGTGAATCGTGTAGAGTCAGGCCACACCTTGGCTCTGGGACCCTTGACCAATTTCTGAAGGAAACATGCATTCAAATGAGCAAATCACCAGCAAGATGTGACGAATGGTATGGCTCCAGAATGCAGACTAGCTAAAGGGAATGTGATGAGAATGAGTAAGATAGTGTTGCAAAAGGCCACCCAGCTGCAGATCCATTCCAAATTTATAAGGACATCAAGCTCTTGTTGCGTCTCACACTGCATGCACAGTATGTTGTCCGTTTGGGTCCCTGTGTGTCCCTGGTCCAGTTCTTTTGGAGTTACATGTGCTACCCCTTTAATACGCATACCCACCACTTCTTCATCATTTTTATGTGTGTTTGTGAACCCCCCTTGGTACTCACCCTCCACTACGATTGTTAACCGTATTTTTTGCATGCCTTTCTGTGTGACTCGAATGACTCTTGTGGGCCATGGGGGGTTGGGGCCATGTTGCCACTGATAGCAGGGTGGCTCAACCTGCTCCAAAAAGCACTTACTTTATTGTGTGGTTCCTGGATTCAAAGACCTCCTTCCACATTGCTGGTGTCAGCGAGACTCGAGATCTTGCACGTTCAAGGGATCTCAAGGTCTTGCGATACAGCTGTCTATTGGAGGCAAATGTTACTAAAAAATTGTGACACTGCTTTACACTGGAGAACCTAGCAGGTAAATGGCATAATAGCTGATTGAAAGGGGGGTGTTGGAGATGGAGAATTATCTGTCATTCAAGAATGAACCCAGTAAGGACATGGCCATGTCTGTGATCTCAGCCTTAGAGAACGAGTTGAACATTATGACATGATCAGTAATTATAAAGATCACAAAGAGATGATACAGAATCAGTACTGCAATTGATTCATAGTTTCTAGTCTTACCAGATCTAGTTCAAGGTGATGAAAATCAACTACAATGTTGTTGTCGTTATGAACTGTCTATTCTGGGAAACAGCAAATATGATGACGGCCGAACCACGCTTTGCCTTTGCATCACAGTTGGAACAACAAATGTGTTAACCACGCATTTCTTTACCACGCATGTCGTTATAACAACATGCCTTAGGTAAAGCGGTGTTGGACTTTAAAGTCCAACGCTTTCCCTACTGTTGTGCGGACTGGATTTGGAATAGTACATTTATACTGCTCCAAAGTCGAGCGCTTTCTCTAAGGCAAGTCGTTGTAAAGACTTGCGTGGTAAAGGAATGCGTGGTTAAGACGCATTCGCTTTTCAGACCGCATTGTTAATGAACACGTGGTTTAGGCATGCGTGGTTGTGTTATATAACTGTCTATTTTGTTACTCAGCGGGATCGTAAAGGGAATTAATGGCACACCAGGCAGATTTAACAGAAATGGCAGGTTAGCAATTTGTAGTCGCTGGATCCTGCATGGCTAAGAGTAAGCTTTAGGGGCCGATTCCGATTCGGGCCGGAAATCTCTCTGACCGAGCCGGACCCGGAGAGATTTCCGACCGAATCGGACCCTAGCAGTCCGACCGAACGAGTACGATGCGCACGCATGCTATCGGACTCGATTCGGTTGGACTCCCATTGAAGTCAATGGGAGCCGGTCGTACAACACGTACGCGGGCTCCCATTGACTCAATGTGTGCGAGGCGAACAAGGGCGCCCCCTACAGTGGGTACGCGTCAAAGCGGGTCGTGCCGTACATGCACAGGTAGGGGGGACCCATGGGTCCCCCCTGTGTGCGACTCGCGCGGCTACACGTACAGGGGGGTCCGACACGGACCCCCAAAGTGCGGCTCCGACTGCTCTTTTGAGCCAGACGGCGCGAGTCGGTCGGACTGCTCGAGGCGCGCATCGTACTTACCCGGCCGGGGAACGTCTCCATTGCGCGGTGCGAGTCGTGTCCGTGCGAGTCGGTCGGAGCGGTCGGCTTTCGCGAACGAGTCGGTCGGTGCGGTTGGGTATCGCGAACGAGTCGGTCGGTGATTTCGCATCGTACTCGCTCGCCCGGACGCACGTACGAATCGGTCGGGAAAAAAGGGCTCCGATTCGGATCCGGTAAAGCCGAATCCGATTCGGAGCCCTACCGGCCGAGATCGGAATCGGCCCCTTAGTCTTTTTAGAAAGTAGATAACCAAACCTTTCTTTTGGCTGGTAAATGTGAAACCTAATATAAGAAATATATTTGATATGTGGGGCATAAATTAGAAACCACCAGGTTATTTGGTAATGTCCTGATGTGCTGCTAATATCTCCTAGACGTGACAAGCAAAAAATCAAGAGGTTGACAGGGGACATTTATTCAGCTTAACAAGGTGGAAAATTGATCCAGTGAAAAAAAATAGGGACATTAAAAATTATTTTTACTGTTTTGTACATGCATATGAAATGTTTATCAATTATTTCAATTTTATCAAAGGAAAAGGTTCTATAAGGATCGTTTTGGCTCGATATTGCCGATTTAAATCATCATTATAATGTCATTTCATTTTGAAGAGCTCCAAAGTGGTCTAGCAGTAGAGCTGTCTAAGGTAATCTAATTTTCTTTTGCTTGCAACAAGAAACATTATTTTCACTTATATTGCCATTTTAGGGATTTAGAACTGTGATGCTAAAAAGAAACACGTTGGAAAACGTCCTTCTTGGAGAGAACATGACATTCTCCAGAAGAGCAAGATAATTACATTTCAATAAGACTGCATTCTTAATAACAAAGAATGAGATCAGGATGGCACCAATTTGAGGTATAAATGCAGGGTGAAGAGAATGTCTAGGCTATCTGCTCCACTCGTGGATGGTGCCTTCTGGCAGCATTATGCTGAAGATTCACCACTCAGACAATAGACTGATGTCTGGGCCCGTTCAGTGATAGATGTTTAGGGCGCCTGTTTTCAAGAATAACTACAGTATAAATGGGAGTTTCTGGCTTAGTCATGGCTGTGGTCGCCTCCTTATAATAGCCTTTAAAACATGGCATAATATGGTAAGGGTTTTAAGAACGTAACATATAAAGGGGGAGATTTACCAAATCTCCACGCAATGCAGCACAGACTCCCATGAGGGTGCGCTGCGTTGCGCGACAGGGAAGGAGCAGGAGAGCGCCATATTTTCAAAAATATGCCTCTCCCCTCCCCTTTCCCTTGCGCTGGTGCTGATTACAGCTGCCGTGCGCCACGCACCACCTTAGCGCCATAGCGCTGGGGTGTGTGTGTGTGTGAGTCTAGCATAGGTTTTTTACAGGAAGGGTACACTTCCTGTACAAAATACTATGCTTAGACACAAGGGAAACCTTTTCCCACTTTGTATGCATGCTGCACAGTGCAGCACGCACACAAAGTCAGAAAAGGAAGAAGAAATGAAAGGATTTCTCCTTCCTTGCGCCTAGTTTAAAAGGGCGCAGTTTTCTCACGCTAAACCCAATCTTCTGTATTTAGTAAATTGGGTTTAGCATGAGAAACCTTGGGTGGTTGCATGGGAACGCTCATGCACCACCCTTGGTACGCCCCCATGGTGCAAAGTAATGCGAAGCAGCGTTATGTGCTGCTTAGCATTACTTTTACGTTATTTCCAGCACTAAACAAGTTTGCGCTGGAAAGTAAATTAGGAAAAAAAGATTTTGCGCCATTTGCGTCACTTTTGTGACACAAACATGCGCAAAATCTTAGTAAATCTCCCCCTTTGTGTTTTTTAGTACTTGTATTTTGTATTTTCTTTAAACAAATTCTACCTCCACAACAATTTGTGAATTTTCATAGAATTTCTGTTAAATGGTGTTTTGAAAGCACCTCCAGGCAGTGATTGTAATGAAATCTGAATAGAACTTATATGCAATTATTCATAGGATGGTGCGTTCTTCCAAAAGGCACTTTATGAGGAAATGTGTGGCACCTCTAGGTAAATTGTTCTAACAACTATTGATGATAATTGAATGAATGTTAAAGGAAGTTCTCTGAACAGTGGCACATAGTATGAGTGAACAGACACAGTGCATACAAAGACATCTTCTGACTGTCAGTCAGTACTGAAATTAATGTAACCTGACTTCCCTCTGTGAGACATTGAAGGAATAGTCAACAGGACAGGTAGACAAGGTACTATAGGGTACCGAAGAGCATGGGCACTGCTCATGGAGTTATTGTGATAATACAACCACTTCCATTAGTCACAGGAGCAAGAACTAGCCTGGAAGTCACTCATCAATTATTCCAGAGGCTTAAACCCATTGCTTAATTGTGCAGGTGGCTACAAGTGGTGGGCCCTAGTACTCAGTTTTGAGAATCAGCGTATTTTGCATCATCATTAACCCTGGGCAAAGCACTACGCTACGCTCGCGTAGTTTGCGAAGTTTGCGCTACTTCGCACAACGCGAATTGCACGTAACACAGTGCAAACACGCGTAGCGTAGCGTAGTGCAGTGGTCATTTTTTGCTTGCTCCCGGTCCTCAACGTCAAGTTGGCGACCGCGAGCAAGCAAAATGACATCCCGGTGAGATTCTCAATGCAGGGAGGTCAGGTTTCTCATTGCGAGTGGTCGCGTATGCTCGCGACCGCTCGCGATGAGAAACTACCAGTCCAACTGTGCAAGATGCCGTTTTCAATGATTGCACAGTGCGGACAAGCATCCGGCACTGTGCAATCATTGCGAACAGTGCACTACGCAGTTCGCGTAGTGCTACGCGTAGTTCGCGTAGTGCGAACTGCACTTTGCGTAGCTTCACGTAGCGCTACTTCGCGAACTACGCCCAGGCTTAATCATCATACCTTGGCCCAGAACAAAAGATAAATATTCATAAATAAGAGAAAGAAGGATGCAAAGAAAAACAGGAAAACAATGATGAAGGGGGGAGCATGGAAAAATAACCTGCACAAGTAATAAAAAGTGACAGAGAGTGTAGGGTGGTGGAAAAAAGAGGCATTAGGTGGAATCAACGCTAGACAGCCTTGGTAGTTGGCAACCTTGGCATTCAGTAGTGCTGGTAATGGGCTAGTAAAAAAAACCTTTCAGTCCCTGCACATATTTTGTTTTTACAAATTAAGAACAAAATGTAGAACTGCTTAAAATCCAAGCCACTGACAGTGAGGGGCAGTGATACATTTTGGGCAAATACTTTTACTCAGTACTGCTCTCTTCCTCTCTTTGTCACATCCTGGAAAGTCCCTCCAAATGACTGGCAGGTGATAAGCAGTGCATTTTAAATGATGAAGAACGCTCAACTAATGAAAAAATAAGAGCCCTCTTCTCATCCACATTCAGTAGGACAAGCTGGATTAAAGCGTCCATTGTCTGCACTGCGGCAGCAGAAAGCATGTGGCCTTCTCCCAGTACTGGAAAGTGAAAAGATGTATTCTTGGAGCTCACAATGACAGGGGGTTGGGGTTATTTGGGTTGGGCTGATGCTACTTTGAGTATGGAAGTAGATAGGTTGTCTTATCTGAAGAATATAGGTCACAAATTATTGCTAATGAGCAACAATGCACACCTGGTGCTCAGGGCTGTTCAAATATGTTGCTTAGTTGGGATCATAGAATGTTTGTTTTTACTTCCATTGCATAAGTATTTGGGCCAGTCAACAAAAAGTACTTAAAAGCGAAGTTTAACCCACTGAATAGTTCACAATGCAAAATCCCATATTCATGCAGTGAACCAGTCATTTATTTTTTCCAAGGTAAGTCTGTCACTTTTTTCCAACTTTAACTGGTGGAACTTTCTATTTGGTTGCTCCCCCAGGGCCAGATGTACGACGGTTTTTGCATGCGCAAACGGGTTTGCGATCCCGTTTGCGCATGCAAAAACTAATAGGGGTATGTACCATTCCAAAATAGCTAGTCACAATTTATTTGCGACTCGCTATTTTGGAATTGCAAGTCGCTATTAGGAAGGGGCGTTCCCTTCCTAATAGCGAGCGCAACCCCATGTACAAATGTTTTGCAACCACAATTGCGGTCGCAAAACACTCGCAAATTACCACCCTCTTCAAGAGGGTGGTAATGGGGTCGCAAAACGGGAAGGGGTCCCCAGGGGACCCCTTAACCTTTGCAAATGCAGGGCAAAATATTTTTTAAGGGCAGGCAGTGGTCCCAGGGGCTGCCCCTAGTAACGTTTTGACTAGGGTGGTGAGACCTTCTACCATAGTTTTCAGTGTTCCAATTTCAGCTCTAAGTGAATTTATGATCAAGTTGGTGTTCGAGGGCTCTGATTTGTTTTCTATGCAGTTTGTCGCGAGGTCACCCATCAGCCCTGGGGCAGATGACACAGCCTCGGTTTCGTTTTGATCGACACTAGAGTCCTGAAGGGGTGAGAATCTGTCCACACAGTGGATTGCTGGTTCTAAAGGTAGAATTTTTAAGCCGGTACTGTCAATGGAGGTAATGGGAGGTTGAGGTATATCCTTATTAATTAATGCTAGCTTGTTGGATACTGTGGGGGCCCTCTTAAGGGATTGCTTTTGAAACATTGTTGGAATAACTGGGGGCAGGGAGGTCTGGGGCTTAGAAAGGGTCCGTCTGTTGGGTCGCCAGAGGTGCTCGGCGCAGTCTGGGTCCCCTCTAGAATGACCTCGCACTCGTTGATCAGAGTGTCAATCCGATCGAGTACACAATTGCTGCCCTGCTTTTTAGGTGTCCTCTTAGCCCTCTTCCCTTTGACTGCTCGAGGTCCCCCACTTCCTCCCCCGCCCTCCATGGTTTTCCTTTTCCCCATTGTGCACCCTCAGTAGGTAGTGACCACTAGGGCCAAAAATGATCCGAGTGCTTTCACGAAATGCGTCTGTGAGTCTGTAGCCTTCAACAACAGGGCAAGAACAATTTTGTCAGAGCTGAAGCAATTGGGAAGTCCTCAGCAGTCAAGTAAGAACAGAGTCAACAGAGTCAGTAAAGCAGCCTCACGTATGGGCCTAGGCAGAAAACAAAGAAGAGAGGAAGTAAGCCAATGTGCACAGTACCTTTCAAAGCGACTTTCAATGGCTAGCAACGATGCAGGCAAGACGGTGTCACCCACGATGGCTCCTATCACTCGGGAGCAAATGCAGTTAGCAAAGTTGGCACGTTGGGGCGAGCAGGCAGCACTACGCCCGTGGTCAGCATGTTTCCCCCAGATGGCAGCAATGAAATAGCACGTCCCACGCAGCGGGAGTGCAGAGCGCCTTAAGAGGCGTGGATAGTGCGCAGGGGCTTCTGGGACTTAGAGTCCCCAACGATGCAGGCAAGACGGTGTCACCCGCGATGGCTCCTATCACTCGGGAGCAGTCCTGCAGTTAGCAAAGTTGGCGCATTGGGGCGAGCAGGCAGCGCTACGCCCGTGGTCGGCAGGTTTCCCCCAGATGGCAGCAATGAAATAGCGCGTCCCGCACAGCGGAAGTGCAGAGCGCCTTAAGAGGCAAGGATGGTGCGCAGGGGCTTCTGGGACTTAGAGTCCCCAACGATGCAGGCAAGACGTTGTCACCCGCGATGGCTCCTATCACTCGGGAGCAGTCCTGCAGTTAGCAAAGTTGGTGCGTTGGGGCGAGCAGGCAGCGCTACGCCTGTGGGCAGCAGGTTTCCCCCAGATGGCAGCAATAAAATAGCGCGTCCAGCGCAGCGGGAGTGCAGAGTGCCTTAAGAGGCGTGGATGGTGCGCAGGGGCTTCTGGGACTTAGAGTCCCCAACGATGCAGGCAAGACGGTGTCACCCGCGATGGCTCCTTTCACTCGGGAGCAGTCCTGCAGTTAGCAAAGTTGGCGCGTTGGGGCGAGCAGGCAGCGCTACGCCCGTGGTCAGCAGGTTTCCCCCAGATGGCAGCAATGAAATAGCACGTCCCACGCAGCGGGAGTGCAGAGCGCCTTAAGAGGCGTGGATGGTGCGCAGGGGCTTCTGGGACTTAGAGTCCCCAACGATGCAGGCAAGACGGTGTCACCCGCGATGGCTCCTATCACTCGGGAGCAGTCCTGCAGTTAGCAAAGTTGGCGCATTGGGGCGAGCAGGCAGCGCTACGCCCGTGCTCGGCAGGTTTCCCCCAGATGGCAGCAATGAAATAGCGCGTCCCACGCAGCGGAAGTGCAGAGCGCCTTAAGAGGCAAGGATGGTGCGCAGGGGCTTCTGGGACTTAGAGTCCCCAACGATGCAGGCAAGACGGTGACACCCGCGATGGCTCCTATCACTCGGGAGCAAATGCAGTTAGCAAAGTTGGCACGTTGGGGCGAGCAGGCAGCACTACGCCCGTGGTCAGCATGTTTCCCCCAGATGGCAGCAATGAAATAGCACGTCCCACGCAGCGGGAGTGCAGAGCGCCTTAAGAGGCGTGGATGGTGCGCAGGGGCTTCTGGGACTTAGAGTCCCCAACGATGCAGGCAAGACGGTGTCACCCGCGATGGCTCCTATCACTCGGGAGCAGTCCTGCAGTTAGCAAAGTTGGCGCATTGGGGCGAGCAGGCAGCGCTACGCCCGTGGTCGGCAGGTTTCCCCCAGATGGCAGCAATGAAATAGCGCGTCCCGCGCAGCGGAAGTGCAGAGCGCCTTAAGAGGCAAGGATGGTGCGCAGGGGCTTCTGGGACTTAGAGTCCCCAACGATGCAGGCAAAACGGTGTCACCCGCGATGGCTCCTATCACTCGGGAGCAGTCCTGCAGTTAGCAAAGTTGGCGCATTGGGGCGAGCAGGCAGCGCTACGCCTGTGGTCAGCAGGTTTCCCCCAGATGGCAGCAATAAAATAGCGCGTCCAGCGCAGCGGGAGTGCAGAGTGCCTTAAGAGGCGTGGATGGTGCGCAGGGGCTTCTGGGACTTAGAGTCCCCAACGATGCAGGCAAGACGGTGTCACCCGCGATGGCTCCTTTCACTCGGGAGCAGTCCTGCAGTTAGCAAAGTTGGCGCGTTGGGGCGAGCAGGCAGCGCTACGCCCGTGGTCAGCAGGTTTCCCCCAGATGGCAGCAATGAAATAGCGCATCCCATTAATATTAATGAGCCTCACAATTTGCGACCCCATTGGGAATCGCAAAACAGTGTAATAACACTGTTGTACATTTCATTTAGCGCCTCGCAATTTGCGACTCGCAATGAGTTGCAAATTGCGAGGCGCTAAATGAAAGGGTCGTACATCTGACCCTCAGTTCTTTGTAAATAAATGTGATAACTTTCCATGGTGCTAAGTTCCTATTGTTTTTATGGGAACTTATGTAAGAAAAACAACATTAAATGACAGCAAATGTCAAATGATAGCATCAATCAACTTTTTTGTGCAAAAGAAACTATGCATCAAAAGTTGGGGCAAGCGCAGTGCTAAACCACATTGCATCATGCACACCCAGATTTTCCATGCAATGTCGGCACAAAGGTTTATGAACTGCGTAAACACACCTAGGTTTAGTTGCAAATCCAAATCAACTAAAGTAACACAAAGAAGCTTGATTTAGATTTGCATGCAGTATTAGCCCCAAAGGAAAACAGATGCAAACAAAGGGCACACATAAATCGTGTCACAATTCTAGGCATAATGGGTCTGACACACAAGGTTTAATTTACATGTGTAGATTTACTCAGGTGTAAATTCATCCCTGTACCTAGGTATAAATGTACACTTTTTTGCTTTTCCCTTTTTCTGGGTGTAGATTTGCACCTAAGGGTAGGCTTACATGTCTCCACTCAAGGTGGAGCCTCCTACAATGGGATTTATGAGTGTTAAGTTACTACTAGTAATAGATATATGTCTATATATCAATATCTAAATCTATCTCTCTATCTATATATTCCTGGGGGCATAATAAAGTGTAAATAGGATATAAAGGGTCAGAATAGAGATATCCTGATGCCATGAGACTGATGGTGAAGCAGGGTCTAGTTTTTACCATATAGTGCCCCAGGCCCATTCTGTCCACATCTGAAGCATAAGAGTCTAAATTGTCCCTGCCAGCCCACAGGCAGGGTTGTGTTAAAATTGTCCACACTGCCTTGAGCGTCTAGGAGGCAGTAGGCCCCAAGCCCTCCTGTACTCTCAGATGTATCTCTCCTATGACCTCTTCATGTACATCTTTCTGAACATCAAGATGTAGCAATAATAGGATGTGTCTGTCATTTAGAAGAACAAAATTGGCCAAGAGTAGGAGTGGGGGCCAACTGGGCCTTTCCACAGCTTTAGAAATTACAAGTGACGTCTAACATTTTGTATTCATCTGCTTTCTTATAAAACGTTTCAGAGAAGTGACGCAAATCATGTTCGATAAATGTTCAATTTCATTATGATTTACGGTCAAACATCAACTGACCTTTTGGTAAACTTTTGTAATGTAGTGTCACTTCTGTTTTCCTATTATTTCCGAGAAGTGACCAAAGTGTTCCTCCTAATATTTCCGAGAAGTGGCCAAAGTGCGTCATGTTCTGTGGTCAAAGCACCTGATCTGTGGTCAATAGTTCCTCATTAAAAGAGTATAAAGATCTGCTCTTCAGCCCATTCGACGGACTACCTCGCACAAGTGACCCCATGGGTCATGAAGTGTGTGCCCCCTCAGCCATCTTCTCTAGCATCTTTGGCTTTGGCTGAGGCTATAATGCTTATTATATCTTGAAGCTGTCTCTTTCTCTCTCCTCTGCATTTGCCGTGATTTTTAAACGTACAAAATTGCATGATTCACTTCTTCATCTAGCAAGGTGTCTCTGAAACTTGTTATCTTCTAGATTACACGATGCTATTTTTGATTAACATTGTGCCTATGACATTTAATGCATAAAATTGTTCTTTAATAAAGTGCCACTCTGACTCAGTTCTGACTCAGTTCCTGCATTTCACACGTGTGTCTTATTATTATAGATAGCACATTTATAGGGTGAAAAAACCACCCTGCAACAATGAAGAGGTCTGTGAGGGACCCCTCATGGGCAATAAATTGTCAAAAAATAGTATTTTGGGTGTGCGAGAATCTGAAGATTCACTGTGACACTCAGCATGGCCCCTGTGTGAATCCACAGCAGATCCACGGATCCAGCTCCCAATTAAAAAAATGCACCCACTCACAGACACCCACTCACACATCCACTTACCTACACCCATACATCCAGACAGGCACTCACACACACTCAGAGACCCAGAACACCACTCACACACCCATACAGCCACTCATACACCCACTTAGAGACCAGAGAACTACTCACACACCCACTCACAAACCCACACAGGCACTCATACACTCACTCACACACCCATGTGCACACCCATGCAACCACTCACATACCTGTACAGCCACTCACACACCAACTCAGAGACCCATAAAAATACTCACACACCCACTCACAGACACACACAACCAGTCACATGTGCACATACCCGCTCACACCCACTCACAAACCCACTCACACACCCACACAACTACTCACACACTCACTCACACATCCATGCAGCCACTCACACACCCACTCAGAGAGCCAGCAAACTACTCACATACCCATTCAGTCACTCACACACCCACTCAGAGACCCAGAACACCACTCACAAACCCATACAGCTACTCACATACCCATTTAGAGACTCAGAGAACTATTCACACACACACACACTCACAGATCCACACAGGCACTCACACACTCACTCACACACCCATGTACACACCCATGTAACCAATCACACACCCACTCAAACTCATGTACAGCCACTCACACACCTACTCAGAAACCCATGAAAACACTCACACACCCACACACAGACACACACAGCCAGACACACACACTTCCACACCCACTCACAAACCCAGATACACACCACATATCTAATCACACACCCACTCACACACCCATACAGCCACTCACACACCCACTCAGAGATCCAGAAAACCACTCACACACCCATTTACACACTCATAGAGCTACTCACACACCTACTCAGAGACCAGAGACGCACTCACACACCCACTCAAAGACTCACAGAGGCACACACACCCACTCACATACTCACACACCCATGTACATACCTATACAGCCACTCACACACCCATTCACAGACCCAAAAAGCCAGTCACACACTCACTCACAGGCCAGCACAGCCAGTCACACACACACACGTGTGCACACACACACACACACACTTACACACCAACACAGCCACACACACACGCTCTCACACACCCAAGTTAGAGGAACATTATAGTTAGGTGATAGCATTAAAAAACTTTAGAAATTCACTGAAAAAACAAAAATTTACAGGGGCGTTATAGTTAGGAAATAGAATTAAAAAAAACTAAGAAATTCACTAAAAACCAAAGGTTACAGTGACATTATAGTTAGGTTTAGATTTTACACACACAAAACCATAAAAATGCAGCAGTTATAGTTATCATAAGTAACTACAACTTGTGCCCTAAGGTAAGTATAACTCCAGTAGGTAATTATAGTTAGGACCTAGTTTCCATATTTGAAGCGTTTTTTGTTTTGCTAATAACTTTGGTGATGTTTGATGAATATTCATGAACTTTTCAAAACTAGTGTCCTGGTCACTTCAGCTGCTGTATGGAAAGTTTCGGGGTGATCCTTCAAGTGGGAGGGGCCAAGAAAAAGTGGGAGCTACGAAACATGTTTTCCCTATGCAAAATCCCAAAGGGATTTTGTACAGGACTACAGCCCGAACCGCTGGACGAATTTGCACCACATTTGGCAGAAAGCTAGCTCTTGGTCCAGAAAGAGTGATTTTTGTAATTTGATGTAAGTCCATCCAATAGTTTTGAGGTCATTAAAGAAAAAACATTTATTGATATCTAGGGACGCGGATCGATCGCGCCAATAGCAATGCCGTGATTGGCTGGTCAAAACCTGACAGGAAAGTTGAGGCTGCCATTTTCTTGATTGGGGCATTGTCCCAGGGCCTGAAAATGGAACTGAAAACTGATTGATGGGGTCAGGATAGAGTTATCCTAGCCCCAGAGTGTAAGGAGTGCAAGAAATTGCCCGAAAACTGTTTTTTCCACATGTGTGGATTGGTGGATCTGCCACGAAGATCAGCGCTGCCCACCCGTGAATCTGCATGTGAGTGGGTGTGAGAGTGGCTGTCTGGGTGAGGGCTGGATCCTCAGATCTGTTGCCCATACCATCACTCACACACCCACTCACACACCCACCCACCCATACAGCCACTCACACACCCATTTACCCACTCGTACAGCCACTCACACACCCACTCAGCAACCCATACTGCCACTCATATAATCACTCACACACCCATGCAGCCACTCACACACCCACTCACACACCCATACAACCACTCACACACCCACTCATAAACCCATACAGCCACTTACACACCCACTCACACACCCATTTAGCTAATAACACACCCATACAGCCACTCACACACCCATTTACCAACCTATACAGTCACTCACACACACACACTCACTGACCCATACAGACACTCACACAGCCAGTCTCTGACCCATACAGCCACTCACACACCCATTCACTGACCCATACAGTCACTCACACATACGTGTGGTTGACTGCATGCGGGGGGTTGGCTGCAGGGCCTGGCCGTGCATGGCGGAGGTTGGATTAACATATGGTAATTAAATATGACTTTACATTAAAAAAAGCCTAGAAATTCACTGAAAATACCAAAGGTTACAGGGATTTTATCGTTAGGAAATAGCATTAAAAAAACAGAAATTCACAAAAGAAAAACAAAGGGTACAAGGGTGTTATAGTTAAGTTCAGATTTTACACATACAAAACAATAGAAATTAAGTAGTTATAGTCAGAGTTAACTCAAGTAACTATAACTAGAGCTCTAAGGTAACTATAACTCCCCCCCTCACCACATGTTACATCACTCCTGACATCTACTATGACATCATAGATAATATCAGAGCAACATTTGTTATAACATTATTGATGAGAAAACTGTGCGTGGTGGGGGTGCGAGTTATAGTCACCTTAGGGCATGAGTTATAGTTATTTGAGCTAACTCTAACTGCTGAATTGCTTTGTTTTTGTGTGTGTAAAATCTGAAATTAACTATGATATCCCTGTAATGTTTGGTGTTTCAATGAATTTCTAAGTTTTTTTTTTTAATTCTATTTCGTACGTAACTATAACTTCCTTATACCCTTTGTTTTTTTCAGTATATATATATATGCTCAGTCTGCCTTGCATTTCTTGCTGATGTCAACTCACTGGGGATTTTATTGCACTTGATTATAGACAGACAGCAACACCCACTTGGGATTTCATTATTAGAGACTCCAAATACCAGACGCCAAAGCGGGCGGGAGAACACGCCCATAAGGGCTTGACTCTTGAAATAAAGCAAATGTCTGTTTGCTGTCTTTCCTTTGCTGAGGCTTGTGAACAAGAAGTGACATTCGAAATGCGTAAAGCCCTTGATTCTGATGCCAGCTGATTTGTGAGGTGTCTGGGGTCCTCACCGCATGGAGTTGCTTTCTGTGAGGCGCTCTCACTAAGGGCAACCTTTCTTGTGGATTTAATAGCGGCTATGCCTAGTCGCGAGAGCAGCCCGCCGCGTCAATGCGGATCCTCAGCGTTCGGAAGTTCCGATGCGGAGAGAGGAACAGAGAGCTCCGAGCGTGAGAGACTGGTAATGCACAGTCTGCCTTGCATTTCTTGCTGATGTCAACCCACTGGGGATTTTATTGCACTTGATTATAGACAGACAGCAACACCCACTTGGGATTTCATTATTAGAGACTCCAAATACCAGACGCCAAAGCGGGCGGGAGAACACGCCCATAAGGGCATGACTCTTGAAATAAAGCACAGGTGGTCTCTATGTCTGTTTGCTGTCTTTCCTTTGCTGAGGCTTGTGAACAAGAAGTGACATTCGAAACGCGTAAAGCCCTTGATTCTGATGCTAGCTGATTTGTGAGGTGTCTGGGGTCCTCACCGCATGGAGTTGCTTTCTGTGAGGCGCTCTCACTAAGGGCAACCTTTCTTGTGGATATATATATATATATATATATATATATATATATATATATATATATATATATATATATATATATATATATATATATATATATATATATATTATATATATATATCCTACGGGCGTGCCTCAGTTAAGTTATTACGTTTTATGGGAGTGTGTTACAGTATATGTCAGTGCCCATATGTGGTTCTTGACTTACTCCAAGGCTGGGATGGAGTTCATTTACTAATGTTTTGTCATGTTTATAGCTGTGGTAACTTCAGAATTGTAGTATTTGAATAGCAAAGGGCTTACTCTTTTTAGCTGTCTGTTTGTAATACCCTGCCCATCCCTGCACATCTTCTTACCTTTGCCTAAAGCCCTCTCATATTGTAGTGTGCATTTCCCACTTTCCAGCCACCCCCGTCCCTCTCACATTTTCTACTAAAGCCTAGGCTTACAGGTGCAGAGATATGCCCCACTGTGGTGGATATCCCCTCATAGAAAGGATAGGAGAGGCTGAGTTGGCGGTCCCCGTCCCTACCTTAATGAGTAGCATTTTGGTGTACATGAGTAGTATTGCTGTAGTACTACTTCGTGTACTCTAAGATGCTATTTGTTAAAAAAAAAAACTTATGTGCAATTAACATGACAATTACACGTTATGTGATTTATCTTTGATGGGTCTTCTGCGTCAAGACAACTGTCAAGAGTGTCTCGTGATGAAAGACATTGCTCCATTTGTCTTTGTGCCATGGTGCATTGTTAAATTATTTAGCATGGCACAAAAAATTAAAATGTCTTCATTAAAATGGCCTATGGCACCATCAGTGTGCAAATCCTTGTATATACTACGGTACACACATTCTGCCCATTTTTTGTAATAAAGCACAGGAGATTTGTGCTGTCCCGTGGCACTCTGCTGGATAGTGCAGTTGTGGCCTGGCCTCAGCTGCATGTATGGTTGTTAAATCATCATGCAACTCAGTTGCTTCCTTCAGGTTCAGCAACACTGCGTCATATTATATAAAAGGTGAATGATCAAGCACTGCTTTAATTTAAAATATGTTAAGTAATTTAATCAGACAGCTGCTTCAAAATGTTCTGCAAGGAAAGAAAAGGCATAGCATGCATTTTTATTCATCGATCCTTTCTTTTGCTCTTCAAAGTACAGCTACAAATGTCTTAAGTGAGCACAGCCTGGCTCTGCGTTCATTACCTGGAGTAGTCAGTATGCATCGTCCAACAGACATTATTTCAATACTCCGTCAATGGTTAAATATAGCTGCGCCATTTACCTCAGAGGCGGCACGAGCGCAGAATTATTCACAATAGCTTAGCATTGAGGCCCACCGGAAGCAATTGTCAACAAATACAGATAAATGTGGAGGGCGCTCATGTAGAATCCTCCTTTGTCAATAATACATGCTCATTGGCATTTAATTATTATGAAAACATCTGTTGTAGGGAAATATGGTTCTGCTGGGAATAAGCAAGTTAAGTGCATTAGTGAGCACATTAACCGCATTTCATGATGTTAAGTAAAGAGCCTGAAGGAAACTCCGAGTAATTCAGAATATTGGGAGAGTGCAGAGAAGGCATTCATGCGCGCTGCCTGAAACTCTACATCTGGATGAAGAAAATATGTTGCAGGCTGTGGGGTAGGGTGAACTTGAAAGTGCACTGACGCACGCTCAATCACTTTAAATAAAAAAGCCACTCACGCAGAAATCGGTCTGTCTCATCGTTTATCAGGACTTTTGAGTTTTTGTTTTTTTTATTCTATGTAATCCTTCGTTTATGTCTTCTTATGTTGGTTTGTGAGGCCTCCATCAAAGTACCATAGGTGTCTGCAGCAATGTTAACTATATAGCAATAGTGCACAAGATAGAACAGTGATTATTGAACGTCACTGGTAAGAGAGAGCCTGACAGGAGAGAAATACATTTTTCTCAAATTGCACATGATTTTCTAGTGTTTCAACTGCAGAGCTCCTATGGAATTTATGACACTACATATCCAGTCCAAAGATTCATTTTTTTAGAATTGGCATTAGCCAAAAACGTCTGATTTTGCTAAAATTATATATCTAATATACTCACTTATAGAGGCTTTCGGTCAGCCCTCTTTATCCATTGGTCTGTTGTTGTGTGATCTACGTTTGTCCTCTGCCCACTACAGCATACAACACGGGCAAAGGGTCAGCCCACTTCAGCCACTGTCTAACTTCACTGTGAGTGACAGTACTCTCTCTTTCTCAAGGAGCACGTTCACACACAAAGCAGTTCCCTTTAGTGCAAGGGATATACCAATGGCAATGAGACCAAAAGATTTATTGCTTTTCGCCAATGATTTTTTATATATTGGAAAGTGCCAGGTACAATTTTTATGTACATTTCACTAGATTGTTTCTAGACCCAGAAGGCATTAAGGTAGAATGCACTCTAACTGTAGAGGCAAAAGCTGCATCAACTAGTGCAAAGGGAACTGATACAACATTTAATAGAGGTAGCAGGGGTACCCGGGGGGGGGATCCTTCCCAATAAATAGCTCCATTGTGGGCCGTTGAGGATTTATTAATCATATCTAGAAGGTCCCTTTCAGTATTATATGAACATAGGAGAAGCAAAAGAAGTCATGCATAATGAACAACAAACGGAGGCAAGTTAGATGGGTGAAGGACAGGACGAGCGGACCAAGAAAGAAGCTTGTAATGTTTTTACAATAGATGGGTCTTGAGTATCGACCTGAACTGTATAAAGATTACACCATTTGAGGTCTTTAGATTTGCTATGCTGATAGTCAGTAATATAAGATGTTGCAGTAGTCTAACCATGAGTTAAACATGGCACCAGCTACTATGGTATACTACTGAGTAGAGGTGAATTGGAGAGTTTCTTAGGAGTCTGATTTGGTGGAATGAGGTTCCGAGAAATGGTCCCATTTTCAAATTACTGCGGCTCTGCAGTAAGTGTTCTCTTGGTACAAACTATGCCTACCCACAAAATATTCCCTTTGAGCTTGTAGCCGAAAACCATACACAAAAATTCTCACTAACAAAACACACCTTTATCTACAGCACATAGACACCTTGAAGAGCTTACCATAGTGTGCTAATTAGATAACGGTAAACTTTATTACAAGATGCCCTACTTTGACCGATCACAAGCCTATATACATAAATGTGATACCATGCCCCGGAGGCAGAAAACAGAAGACTTGGCTCAATGTAAATAGTGGACAAACACACTGTCACTGGCCAAATTGTTCTGCTGAGACTTTACAACTTCTAAAGATTTCTTGAGTTTGTATACCTCACTACCCATTTTACAAATAATTGGATAATCCAAAATCTTACAAATTATTTGTGTTAACTTATTACTTAACTGAACTCTTTCAGAACAAAGCAACATCCCATTCCAATTGATAGTGAGACTTTATCATACTTCACTGGCATCATATCCTTGTCAGAGCATGCTCTATCCAAAAACATCTTTAGTATGAGCTAATACAATCCCAATCTGAAGCCAAGGAATGTGTTTGGCATCAGAAACTGATAAGCTGCTACTAGGAAGCTCATACACCGTAAGGCCTGCAATAGAGGAACTGACAGAAGCAAATACGCAAATCACTTCTGATCATCTTCTGATCTATAGGGCAACAGATTTGATAGTCCCTGCTGACTATTTTTTGTTGTGTTTCCTTTTTATCACAACTGTTCTCTGTGAACCTGGAGTCAGACTCTAACTTCATTGAGACTGTGTTAATTACAGAATTGAGAAGAATGGCACTGCAAGATGATTATTTTTATAAAGGCAAAGATAACATTTTATGAAGGGTCATAACTCCAGCACCAATCAGACATTTTTCCCTCATAGATCTGCCTACACATTTGCCATGATACAGCTAAAAGAAGCATAACTTTACTTTGAAGATTTCATCACTTTCCCTTTTTCCATAAACTTGTGTTGGTTCCAGAGAATTCAATGTTAACGGTTTCTCACAGTGATTTCCATTTAAAATGCTTAAACAAGAATCTGTTTAGCTCACTTTGTATCCATTCGGTTTTGACATTATAGTCTTTATTTGTTATTCAACTGCTTTCTGAATTGTTGATCTTAGCATGCCTTCTAGACCCTTCTGAAAAATAAGGGGGGCATCTAGAGTTGGACAGAGCAGGTGAACGGCTCTAAATTGATGGTTCAACCATAAACAATGAATATTTCAGAAACGGTACCCCCTATAAATGCTTTTCAGGTACAGGAGCCAGGGGGAAAGAGAGAAATCAAACTAGATCAAGATTGCTCCTGCCAAACCTATATCTTTTATCTGGTGTGGCCTACAACAAGCTCCAACGGGGCTGTCCTTCAATGATCAATCTTGCCATACAGAGGAGTACAAACTTTAGTTATTTTTAGTCATCATTTTCGTTTTTCTTTTTTGTTAGGTCTCTATTTATAAAAATGTATACAAACTTGTAATAGAAATTTCATTTAGTGTCTTTATTGATTAACATGAACAAAACATATTAATTACAGATGAAAATACATAGAAAACATATGTATTAACCCTTATTTTGCATTTGTAATACCCCCTAAACAATTCAACCTCACACCAACCATTCTCACCTAACATACCACATTCTCGCACTCAATACAGTCACACACATAAGGGAACCCTCTGCTACAAACATGACACACACTGATGAGAGGGTAGCGGACTGAACATGTCACAATTTAATCCACCATGGTGTTGTCCTTTTAGGGGCTTCCAGTAATCTGGTCAACGTACGTTTTGGTGGGAGTAGATAACTTCCACCTTCATCAGGACCACTCCTTTGGCTAATTTCAGGTGAGTGGGCGGGGGTTTCTGTAAATAGATCAACAATGTAGATACTTTTTTATATCTGGACTACCCAACACATTATTTTTATCACATATATTTTCGTCAACGAAGGGTTAATTCGTTTAGTATGGATAGAACTTAGATGTGCTCAGACAAGTTACCTTGAACTAACCTCCACTATGCTTGTGAGCTAAAAACACATTCACAAAATTGTCAAAAAGGTGTGCCCTGGAGAAAAATACACCATCTAGTTGTGCAAATGAGTTAAAAAGAGAAAAAAACAAGATCCCCATATGTTGCTTTATCTACCATAAGGAGAGATTTATTTCACACCTGCTATTTCAAGCCTGCTATTTACCACAAATTATGCAGGGATCTGTAGAATTTAATTAGGAGATTGTCACGGATACAATCAAGAGACTATGTCTCCTCAAAGATGGTTCGGCAGGTCCCTTATTCGCACAATGCTACTGTGTAGTCACATGTTGTGAAAGTAGCAAAGTTGACATTTATTGAGAACAGGCTATATGGGGCGACAAAATGAGATAAATGCGATAAGATTTATCAGTCCTTTTAGGCTCAACAAAGAGCCTCCTTATTTTTTCTCCCAATGTTTGTCTTACCAAAGATATATACATACACGTCCTATGGTGGATATATTCATTCATGTACTTCTTTTTAGGCGTGTATCTTCAGTATTTTGTTGCCGGTTAGATTCCTGAATAGCAAAGGGACATATACACATCATTAGTGCACTGGCCTAGCCAATGCTCTATACTTCCATTTTTTGCGTGCTATCCTATATGCGGGCTCCCAACTATTTATGGACAGCATCCCTATGGTTCTGTAACCAGGGCAGTGTATGACTCTACCTCTAGTGTTATCTGGCTAGGTTGCGAATATGTTTATCCTTCCCTACTGAGTTTGTTCTCATAAAACTGTTCTGCTATGCATCTATGGTGCTAACAACAAGAGTATGCCCACCTATAGTGTATATTTGTACATGAGCTGTGTTGTGTTAAAAGACTCCTCACCCCTTGCCTACACTGCCTCTAATTACTGTGAATCAGTGAGGCTTTACGCGATTCTTTCACATGGTGAAAACACCCTGATGTTTTCCCCTTTTCCTCCAAGGTCCTGAGTCCAGCCTTTAGTGTGTATACACACACAAGAAATTGCCTGCCTGCAGAAAACCCTTAGTTTACAGAGTTCCTGTGGGGCTTCTCATTTATTTTATGTTCTGATCTTGATTTGTAAAACGTTTTTGTCAGCTTGGCTAGGGGAATTTCACTCTGTCGAGATAGAAAACAATCCTCCATATACATACAGCCTCCCACCTCCATCAAACCTACTGGGTGAGCCACTGCCACTCGGTATTACTTACTTTTAATTAGGGTTGCCAGCACGTCTTCTTCCTGCCTGCAGAGTCCTTCACCTTCGCTTTCACTCAGTCAGCATCTCTTATGTACTTCCTGGCTCATGAGTATTGTGTCCAGCCATTAGATCAACCACGCCTCTTTTGTTTGGGTGCCGGCACGCTCAGAGGCGAGAACACGGTCGCCATTTTGAAGTGTACCCGGTGCCCCACTGTGCAATCCTAAGACAGCCAGGATCAGGGCTTCCAATGTTATTTGGGGCCTTATAGCTCATTAAAAAGGTACGATCGAGCTAGATATGATAGTTAAAAGTTATGATGTGAAGAAATGATAATGCCATTTGTAGCCTTGCCTCTTTTATTGAAACATGTTGGGATGTGAGACTAGCGGTCGCCATTTTAGAGTGAGCTCAATGCCTCACTGCACTGTGCTAAACCTGCAGAGATCCAACCTCCAGATTTGTAAAAAGCAAATTACATCCCTAAAGGACCTGTGCTGGAAGAAAAATTATAAGTGGAAAAGTTTAAACAAGAATTGATACTAACTCTTATATGTCCGGATATAACAGACATGCCAAATATATAATAAGAATAGTATTATAATTACTGTAAATATGGAGGTGCCACTCACACACAGTTAAAATGTCATCCTATTTGGGTCAAGGTTCTCCTAATGGTGCCGTGACTTATAAGGTAGATCAAGAATCTTTTTAGAGGTGCCAAAGTATGGAGTACAGGTCTATTGTCAAGGATGATTGTAGCCGTACCATGGGGGCATCTACTAACTTATGTGACGTTCCACACTATCTCTTCATTAAGACCCTCCTGTACTGTGTTTAGAGAGAAAATTCAAATCGTCTCTTTTTCTTTATGGACTTCTTCGGTCGGTCGCCCTGGCCTTAATTTAACTTTTTCTAGGATGAGCCATTTCAATTCATCCCCAGTATGTTTCACATTGCAACAATGTCGGACCAGTGGGGCTTAAAGTTTAGAGGTTCTAATCGCTGACTTGTGTTCAGAAAAGCGAGTGCGAAATTCTCTCCCTGTCTCCCCCACATATCCTAGGCCACATGGGCACAGGATGAGATAGACAACAATGGTACTCTTGCAATTTGTCATGTCTCTCAATGGTCCTGTTCGCCCTCTGTAATTCCATTGATCTGTGGTGATAGCTGATTCACAGGCATGACAATTGCCACACCTGTGGTTCCCTTTGACCGGGGCGAGGCCCCTGATAGTCTTCTGTTGTAGTCCTTTTTATACTGCTATCCTACTATGGACTAATTTGCCCTTCAGGTTGGCATTTCTCCGGTATGCTCAAATTGGTTTCTGTAGTTGTTCATCTTCAGCATTGATATTAAGGAATTTCCAATTTTTGTCCAGGACTTTCTTTATTTTATAGTTTAGTTTGGAGTGGTTAATGACACACACTAGCTTGTCTTGCTTTTGTTGAGTATAGCCTTGTAAAATGGCATCCCTTTTGTGATATTTTGCTCGCTTAAAAGCTTGTCTCACCAGACGTTTGGGATAGCCTCTAGCTGGAAGCCTCTTTCTCAGTTGGTCTCTGGTATTTTATATTCCTTTATATTAGTGCAATTGCGCCTAATCCTTAGAAATTCACCAAGCGGTATGGAGTCTTTTTGGCAATTACGGTGGAAACTATTGTGTTCCAAAATGGTGTTTTTCGCTGTCGGTTCTCGATAAATACTTACTTGCAGCATGTTGTCATGGCCTGTAATCCATATGCCAAGAAATTCGACTTTTCCCTTGCTGTACTTTGCTGTAAATTTTAAATTTTTATCACTGACGTTCAGCCATGAGGTAAAATTCAAAAGTTCACTTTCTTCTTCTGCCCACACAAAAAATATGTCATCAATAAACCTGTACCAGTACTGTACATTCTCAAAATATGGTGCTACTTCATTGAAAATATGCTTACGTTCATATTCGTTCATGGAGATGTTTGCTATACTGGGGGCACATGAAGCTCCCATACTGGTCCCCTTGATCTGCTGATACATGATGTCATTGAATTAAAAAAAAATGTTATGCAGCACTATATCCAAACATACCAAAATGAATTGATCCGGTCTATCTCCAGGTCTTCTAGACAACAGAGCTGCCACAGACTCTAAGGCTTGTCTTTGAGGAATGTTTGTATACAACACTTCTATACCAAGGGTGACTAAAATCTGTTGTTCTTGTTTATAGGGCATGTTCTAAATTTTAGCTATCATGTCCCCTGTGCCTCTGATATATGACTCGTACTGTTTTGTCAGAGGGCATAAGAAAGCATCAACATCCTTAGAGAGTGGTTCAGTGCTGGAATTGATGGAAGATATGATTGGGCGTAAGGGAGGATCATTTACATTCTTGTGAGTTTTAGGGAGTCCATAAATTTCTGGGGTCACAGGGTCAGTTTTATTAAGAAACTCCCATTCCTTTTTGCAAATGTTACCAGCCGTCAGAGCTCTTTGTGTGGTATTCTTTATCCGGGTTTTGAGTTTGCCCAAGACACCTATGTTAACCTTCTTATAGTGTTCCGGTACTGCCAGCATAGTTGTTATTTTGGCTATATATTTCTGGGTGTCCATGACAACTATGCCACCGTCTTTATCGCACAGCTTGATGGTAATGTTGATGTTACTTTGCAATTTTTTGAGTGCTGTCATTTCTTGTTGTGTGAGGTTATGCATTACAGGTGGGACATACTTTGTGACATGTTATAGATCTCTGAGGATTGATTTCTCAAAAATGGCCACTTCTGGGCCCACCATTTCCAACGTTGGAGTAAATTTGGAGGTGAGTCTACAACCAGAGGCATTGCTCTCACTTTCATGCTGGGTGTTTTGCAAAAAGAATTTCTTTAATCTAACTTTTCTAAAGAAAGCAAAAACATATAGCTTCAGTTTGAACATGTTGCTGCTAGTACTAGGTACAAATGAGGAATATGTGATGTTACAACGCGATCAAAATGATCGCGGTATATAACATCACAGTTTTTACAACGCAAGTCATTACAACGACTTGCGCTGGAGAACGCTGGACTTAGGAGTAGTAAGATTTACTATTCCAACACCAGTCTACGTACAGTAGGGAAGGTGTTGGAATAGTAAATCTTACTATTCCTTAGGTTATAGCGCCCTCCAGTGCAAGTCAATGTAACGCTTGCGTTGTAATGGCAGCGTTCTAAATGCATCGCGGTGTAATCACCGCGATGTAAAGGATGTTTCCCATGAAAGACCTTTACTCAAAAGCGTGCATTCTTCCTTTGTAAGATTGTAACCAGATAGGTTGAAGTTGCCTGTGAATCAGCTATCACCACAGATCAATGGAATTACAGAGGGCGAACAGGACCATTGAGAGACATGACTAATTCCAAGAGTACCAATGTTGTCTATCTCATCCTGTGCCCATGTGGCCTAGGATATGTGGGGGAGACAGGGAGAGAATTTCACACTCGCTTTTCTGAACACAAGTCAATGATTTGAACCACTAAACTTCAAGCCCCACTGGTCCGACATTGTTGCGATGTGAAACATACTGGGGATGAATTGAAACGGCTTATAATAGAAAAAGTTACATTAAGGCCAGAGCGACCGACCGAAGAAGTCCGTAAAGAGAGAGACGTTTTGGATTTTCTCTCTAAACACAGTACAGGAGGGTCTTAATGAAGAGATAGTGTGGAACTCTCATCAGTTAGTAGATGCCCCCAATTATGGCTACAATAATCCTTGACAATAGAGTCCTGTACTCCATACTTGGGCACCTCTAAAAGATTCTTGATCTACCTTATAAGTCATGGCACCATTGGGAGACCCTTGACCCAAATAGGATGACATTTTAACTGTGTGTGAGTGGCACCTCTATATTTACAGTAATTATAATTCTATTCTTATTATATATTTGGCATGTCTGTTATATCTGGATGTATAAGAGTTAGTATCAATTCTTGTTTAAACTTTTCTACTTATAATTTTCCTTCCAGCGTAGGTCCTTTAGGGATGTAATTTGCTTCTTACAACTCTGGAGGTTGGATCTCCGCAGGTTTAGCATAGTGCAGCGAGGCATTGAGCTCACTCTAAAATGGCGACCGCTTGTCTCACATCCCAACATGTTTCGATTAAAGAGGCGTGGCTACAAATGAAATTATCATTTCTTCACATCATAACTTTTAACTATCATGTCTAGTTCGAGCGTACCTTTTTAATGAGCTATTAGGCCCCCGATAACATCGGAAGCCCTGGTCCCGGCTGTCATAGGATTGCACAGTAGGGCATCGGGTACACTTCAAAATGGCGACCGTGTTCTCACCACTGAGCGTGCCGGCACCGAAACAAAAGAGGCGTGGTTGCATCTAATGGCTGAATGCATACCCATGAGCCAGGAAGTACATAAGAGACGCCTTCTGAGTGAAGGCAAAGGTGAAGGACTTTGCAGGCAGGAAGGAGACATGCTGGCAACCCTAATTAAAAGTAAGTAATACCGAGTGGCAGTGGCTTACCAAGTAGGTTTGACGGAGATGGGAGGCTGTATGTATAAGGAGGATTGTTTTCTATCTGGACACAGTGAAATTCCCCTTGCCAAGCTGACAAAAAAGTTTTCAATATCAAGGTCAGAAGACGAAACAAATGAGAAGCCCCACAGGAACACTGTAAACGAAGGGTTTTTTGCAGGCAGGCAATTTTGGTGTGTATACACACTAAAGGCTGGACTCAGGACTTTGGGGAAAAGGGGAAAAACAACAGGATGTTTTCACCATGTGAAAGAAACCGGGTAAAGCCTCACTGATTCACAGTAATTAGAGGCAGTGTAGGCAAGGGGTGAGGAGTCTTTTAAAACAACACAGCTCATGTACAAATATACACTGTAGGTGGACATACTCTTGTTGTTAGTACCATAGATGCATAGCAGAACAGTTTTATGAGAACAAACTCAGTAGGGAAGGATAAACATATTCGCAACCTAGCCAGATAACACTAGAGGTAGAGTCATACACTGCCCTGCTTTACAGAACCATAGTGGTGCTGTCCACAGATAGGGGGTGCCCGCATTTAGAATGGCAAGCAAACAATGGAAGCATATGGTATTTGCTAGGCCAGTACACTAATGACATGTATATGTCCCTTTGCTATTCAGGAATCCAACCAGCAAAAAATACTGAAGATACACGCTTAAAAAGAAGTACATGAATGTATATATCCACAATAGGACGTGTATGTATATATCTTTGGTAAGACAAACATTGGGAGAAAAACAGGAGGCTATTTGTTGAGCTTAAAAGGACTGATAAATCTTATCACATTTATCCCATTTTGTCGCCCCATATAGCCTGTTCTCGATAAATGTCAACTTTGCTACTTTGACAACATGTGAATACTGTTAGAAATGGGATTTTTAGTAGGCTAGGGCGTGGGCCCAAGTCAGGCAAAAACCACCACTCTAGTCAGGATAAGGGAGTTACACGTCTAAAATAACCCCTGCTCACCCCCGTGGTAGCTTGGCACGAGCAGCCAGGCTTATCTTAGAGGTAGTGTGTAAAGCATTTGCACATAACCAACAGTAATACAGTGTTCGCACTACAAAAGGACACCACACCGGTTTAGAAAAATATCCAATATTTTTATATAATTAAAACAAGACCAAAAATGATAACAATCCACAATACTATACTTAAAAGTTCACAGTTCAAAAATACGTTGATTAAAAAGAGTTCCTTGTGTGGATAGCTCCGTCCGGGCTACCACGGTGTCGTGAACACACAAATCTAAAACAGTTCTGGCTGACCGCGGGGTCGCATGCCAGCTACGGTGTCGGGAAGACCCTCAAACAGTACCTTTCAGAAATGCAGGGCGATGGGGCCCTTGAAGTCACTCGCGTTGCAGGTCGAGCCCCTTTCTGATGGGATCAAGAGCGCTGGTGCCAACAGGCGTCGGGTGCTGCGGTGCAAACGCAGCGGTGCGGCGTGCGGTGCCCCCAGGTCGCGGTGCGAGCAGCGGCTCGGTGGCAGCGTCAGATGGCGGCGTTGGTGAGACCAGGGTCGCGGTGCGAGATGAAGGCGGTGCTCGTCACCGTGCTAGCAGGTCGCGGTGCAAGCAGCGTCGTCGTCGCGGCTGAAGTGCTGTCGTCGGCTGACGAGCGGGAGTCGATGGTGCTGGCGTCGGTGGGCCAAGGCTGCGGTGTGGGATGAGGGCGGTGCTTTGTGTGTCTTACAAGCGGTGCCCTCGAACCACGGTGCAAGCAGCAGCGTCGATTTCGGCGGGAAGTGGCGGCGTCAGGAAGGCCAAGGCGTCCTCGTGAAGCAGGGCGGTGTGGAGTGCGGTGCCCACAGGTCGCGGTGTGAGCAGCGGCTCGGTGGCGGCATCAACAGGCGTCGTCGGTGAGACCAGGGTCGAGGTGCGGTGTTGCGGCGGTGCTCTCTGCAGTGCCAAAGCTTTGGCGTAAAGCGAGGCGGTGTGGTGTGCGGTGCCCACAGGTCGCGGTGCAAGCAGCGGCTCGATGGCGGCATCAACAGGCGTTGTCGGTGAGACCAGGGTTGCGGTGCCCTCTGCGGTGCCTTCAGGACACGGAGTCGGCAGTGGCATCGTAGATGTCGTCGAGTTGGTGTTCTTTGGGTTGCAGCACAAAACACACAGTCCCCAGTGCTGCGGGTCGAAGAACTTGAAGTCTTTGCTGTTCCTGAGACTTCGTGAACAGGGGGCAAGCTCTACCTCAAGCCCTTGGAGAGACTCACAAATTAGTTTGCAGAAAGTCCAGTCCAGGCCTTTCACTGCCCAAGACAGAAGCAGCCACTGCAGGTCAGCCCAGCAAAGCAGTCGTTCCTTTTCGCAGCTTCTCCGGCTCTTCTTCTTGGCAGTCTTCTTGTTCCAGATGAGTTCTAAAGTTCAGGGGTCTGGGACCCAGCATTTATGTCCAAAAATCCTTTGATCTCTTAGGCAGAGAGGGCCTGTGCCCGGTCAGGACCAGTTCTGCCTTCTCTGGTGTGAATTCCTGGCAGGAGGTGGAGACGGCATTTGTCAGAGGCAGAGCAGGCCCTTTGAGGTGCAAGGAAATCTCCTCCCCCTTCCCCCATCGTAACCCAGGTCTCTTCAGCCCTTTCCTGACCTACCTAGACCATCTGGCGCCCCTCCTGCTCCCCCAGCCTTCTGTCATCCAAAACCCAGACAGGCAATCCACATTCCAACAGAGGCACACGGGATGACTGAGCAAGAAAATACCCACTTTCCAAAAGTGGTATTTTCAAACACAGAATGTAAAAATCACCTTTACTAAAAGAGGCATCTTTAGATTCTGAGTTCAGGCATACGAAACTTCATTTTCTTACCGAATTCCCTGGGCCAGTTATGTTCATAAGATGTTATGAACAAACCTCCCATTCTGGCCTATGGGGAACTGGTAGTCTTGCAATAGTGAAAAACGAAATTGGCTATAATTCACTATTAGGACATGCCACACACACCGGGGCATGTCCTACCTTTCACATACATTGCACCCTGCCCACAGGGGTACCTTGGGCCTACCTGAGGGCTGCCTGACATGTAAGAAAAGGGAAGGTTAGGGACCGGCCAGTGTGTGCACTGGCCAAGTCGACATGGCAGTTACAAACTGCGCGCAGACTCTGCAATGGCAGGTCTGAGTTACCGTTTTCAGGGCTACTCACGGGGGTGGCACAACCAGTGCTGCAGGCCCCGAGTAGTATTTGATTCACCAACCCTGGCACACGCAGTGCACTTTCCTAGGGGCTAACAGGTAAATCAAATATCCAATCATGGAAACACCCATCCATAACACAATTTACACAGAGAGCATATGCACTTTAGCACTGATTAGCAGTGGTAAAGTGCCCAGAGTCCTAAAGCCAACACAAACAGGTCAGGGAAAAATAGGAGGAAAAAGCAAAAAGTTTGGGGATAACCCTGCAAAAAGGGCCATTTCCAACAAATACACAGTAGCATTGTGCGAACAAGGGACCTGCCGAACCATCTTTGAGGAGACATAGTCTCGTGATTGAATCCGTGACAATCTCCTAATTAAATTCTACAGATCCCTGCATAATTTGTGGTAAATAGCAGGCTTGAAATAGCAGCTGTGAAATAAATCTCTCATTACGGTGGATAAAGCAACATATAGGGATCTTGGTTTTTTCTCTTTTTTTACTCGTTAGCACAACTAGATGGTGACTTTTTCTTCTGGGACACACCTTTTTGACACTTTTGTGAATGTGTTTTTAGCTCACAACCACGGTGGAGGTTAGTTCAAGGTAACTTGTCTGAGCACATCTAAGTTCAATTCATACTAAATGAATAAACCCTCCATTAGCCAAAATATATGTGATAAAAATAATGTGTTAGGCATTCCAGAAATAAAAAAGTATCTACATTGTTGATCTATTTACAGAAACCACCGCCCATCCACCTGAAATTAGCCAAAGGAGTGGTCCTGATGAAGGTGGAAGTTATTTACACCCACCAAAATGTACGTTGACCAGATTCCTGGGAACCCCTAATAGGACAACACCACAGTGGATTAAATTGTGATATGTTGAGTCTGCTACCCTCTCATCAGTGTATGTCATGTTTGGAGCAGAGAGCTCTCTTATGTGTGTGACTGTATTGAGTGCGAGAATGTGGTATGTTAGGTGAGAATGGTTGGTGTGAGGTTCAATTGGTTAAGGGCTATTACAAATGCAAAATAAGGGTTAATGGATATGTTTTCTATGTATTTTTATCTGTAATTAATATGTTTTGCTCATGTTAACCAATGAAGACATAAAATGAAATTTCTATTACAAATTTGTATACCTTTTTAAAAATAGAGACCTAACAAAGATTTTTTTTTTAAAATGATGAATAAAAATAACTAAAGTTTGTACTCCTGTGTATGGCAAGATTGATCATTGAAGGACAGCCCGGTTTGAGCTTGTTGTAGGCCACACCAGATAAAAGATATAGGTTTGGCAGGAGCATTCTTGATGTAGTTCAACTATAAACAATGTCACTGATCCTTCATCTCATTTAAATGTGTTATAGATTATAGATCTTAAGTTTGTTCCCTAAGTGGAAACCCATGACATGTCAGCCAGTCTCCCACAGGAGTACCAGGTCATAGTGACTGACTCACACCCTATTTAGGGAGGAGAAACAGTAACTAAATTTGCAATCCATGGACTTCTTTGTAAATCATGTAATTTGTGGGTAGGGAAATCAATCAGTTAACCCAACGCACAGGAAGAAAACTCCCTAAGCGTTAAGTCCATTGTTTTTTTGTTTTTTTAATAACCTCCTCCTTTAGGAGATTTCTTTAAAAAACTTTAAAGTTTCAAATCATGGCCAAAAACAACATGGAGCCCACTTGGCAAACTCTTTTGCCTTCAGAGCAATTTCTGCACCAACAATTTCTCTGAAGAAAGTTTGATCCTCATCAGGTAGGCAGGAATCTTACAATAGGCTGAGCACACATCCACCAGAGGAATGTAGGCCATAGAATCTTCTGATCTGGCAGTCAACCAGCCATTGGTGGGACAGGTGATCTGCCAATGTATGGTGTTTCACCTTCTCTACCAAACGCTAAATGAGCCCTAATGCTTTAACTCATTCCGTGCTTCTAAAGAGGGAGAAAGGGATACTCAAAGGAGGACCTCATTATGCACTTTAGACACTCCAAGACCTAAGATAGGGCATTAATAAATGCTAATATCTATTCTTTCACTTCTTCCCTGGCAGGAGGTTTCTTTTCACATTTGTATACAAAATTATCAAGAATGCCCTTTCATTTTTCATTTTATTCACTCTTAATGATGAATTACATGGTTTAATAAATATACTATAATGTGCAGTACATAGAGACTATGAGCTTGTGTACTATACTTGCATAGCAAAGCAGACACAGTTTTTGCAATGCGACTGGTTTTCCACCCAAGAATATATTTGCACTGCAATAGATGTACTTATATGAAGCATCATAAAGTAGACATTTGGTGGATTTGCAAAAATCCTATCTCATGAATATTAAAGAGGCAGAATTCCTTTTGCACATCCTACCGAATGGCTATGGATGCAGTGATGGAGACTTGTGGGGGACAGCAGGCCCCAATTCCAGCAATGACACTTGCAAAATAACAACAATTGCAGCCTATGTCTTGTTGAGGAAAAATGGCTGCAATTTTTTTTTTTAAATGACATGATGAGGAATGAATTGAGGGGGAGCCTGCCCCCGCTGGATGAATTAAGGTCCACTCAATGCCCACTCAATGCCCACAGTCCACATTCACAAAGTGGAAGCATCCACTTTGCAAATGGATGCCACCCCCTTTCGATGTCAGTATCTAGTCAATGGTTTCCAGCCGCAACTGCAGTCACAAACCATTGATTCATCTCATTGGAAATCCTTAGTAAAAGGATGTGCTCATTTAATGCCTTCTTTGCCTACCTTCTCAAAGGGAGTTACATTGTGTACATTGCAAGGTGAAAAACCATCAAGTCTCGTAATGTTATTTTTGTAGATAGTGAGTTATATTTTTACAGTAGCAAATCTCTAAATTTTTGGAATCATAGGAAAAGCAACCACAAAATAACTTTTATACTTTGGGGCCCATATCCCTTCAGTTCCACGTGCCACTAAATGCTACTGTCATCAAGAGATTTTAACTAAGAAGATGTGGATATGCAAGCCATTATTGAAAACGTTTCTACATTCTCTAGGACACCACACAGCTTTTACTCAATTGCGAACTCCAAAATTAAATGGGGACGTCTGGTGGATCCTGCTGGTGTTGCTTCACTGTTGGGACTTCATGTCCCATCATCCTGTGCCCGTAAGGAAGGAGGAGGGGCCTGTGACCAGTTCCCCGCGCCCTTCACCAACTGCAGCGTGGGAAGCACGCGGGCCATGCCCAGGCAAAGCCCGATCAAGAGCAGGCCCATCCGCACCCATCAGAGTCTGGAGGAGGCTGGGTCCCCCTCTTGGCTCTGAGTTTTCATCGGTTGGACCCCGATCCCCTGTGACAAGAAGTGTTTTGCCTATGTTCCTGGAGGATTCTGGAATCTGAAGGAGCTGGTAGGGGATGCATTTTCTTGTTTTTCGTCCTTCCTTTGCTGTTTTAACACCATTGGTTGTGCCCCCCTGGCTTACTCTTATTTATCAAGTGACACCACACCATCACTTTGAGAACCGGCCTTATCATCTTGACATCCAAACTGGACATTAAGGGTTTATCCCCATCTTTAGCTCAACGGATGCAATTGAGCATTGTGAAGACCATCTGATTTTCGCGACCAGTCCAGTGCTGTGCTGGTTGTTAGATCTGGGATAGCTTTTGGGCATTTATGCGAAAAAACACAAGACTCCTGCAGTTGCCTCCAAGAACTTCACGAAAACGGTCACCACCATGGTCACCTTTTTGCAGCACGCCGCAGGGGTGCTTGACAAGGAATTAAAGTTGGTCACTCATAGACTCTCGTTCACCTCTCCCTCGTTTATCTCCTGGTGTCCCATTGCCTGCTCCTCTTGCTCAGGGGTTTGGACCGATTGGGCCATCTTTTGCGCAGGATAGTGGCTGGGTAGATATTACGCCAGCACCCTTGGAACCAGACCCAGCCTGTATGCCTTTTGGAAGCTCTTGCCCTTAATCATCTAGTTATAGGGTTATCCACCACTATCAAGCCAAGTGATCCACAACGTTCGGTAAGGGAAGCCGAGACGCTGAGACTTCAGAGTATTGGTGCCATACCTATCCCCCATATCCATATCCAGACAACTAGGCCAAATCTCATTCCTCCACCATCAAGAGCTGGTGCGCACCCTGGCGGGTAGCAGGCAGTAAAGAGATAGTGCCAGTCGGCACGTCTGAAAGAGAGGTCAACAGGCCACAAAATTGTGTCTCACGTTCTCCTAGTTCCAAGCCAGTTATTCTCAACCTCCTACCTCAATCTACCCCTTATGTGATAGTGCTGGGGAATGTTCCTATTCTCTCACCAGGTATCACAGAGGATTTTGATCAACTCAAAAATAAATATCTGCATTGGCTGAATTTAAACATCACTCTGGGGCTCGGGTAGCAAGCCATATCATCATAGTATAAAGAGTGAGCTGGGTTGGTAGTGACACGAAAAGCTTTGCGGGGATTGTATCATTATCAATTTTAATAGGCCCAATGTAGCAGAGAGAATTTTAGTTTCCATCAGGCACCCTACTTCTAGTGGTTCTATCTCTACCATTGTGGCCCTCCCCCTGGGGTTCTTTTATAGGCCATCGGCCTGCTCAATATAATCTAGCCATATGTTAACCCCGGGATCACTGGACTTGGCTCAGGGTACTTGGCATGGGGTTGCCTTGGGTTTTGTCCTCTCAAATAGATTTGCTCCTTTATCTTCTAGTGACAGTTGCAATTGACTGGTTGGGACTAATTCTTCTGAAGTGGTCCAGAAGGCATCTCAAGTTCCGAGTCATCATGTGTCTACACTTCGTGGTTGCAAAGAGTGCAAATTTATTAGCTGGAGCATTGCTGACCTCGCTGACAAGTTTAGTGACCCAATGTGGTTGACCTTTATCAAAGGTTTCAATGTGACCTGCCTTCAGGAGACATGGGCCAACACAAATTGTTTCTTTTTGGAGGGTTATAAAACCTTCTTAAATCCTGCAACCCCCGCATGGGTGGGTAGATCAATGGGGGTTTAACTATCTTTGTGTCTCTAGTGCTCCATTGCAGCTTTAATGTTTTATCCACGGAAGCTCCTACCCTTCTATCTCTCTTAATTTCCAGGTTGTCGAGTAAGTTGCTCCTTTTGAACTTTTATAACACTTTTTCTACATCCTTGGGAATGTGTAATATTCAAGTACTGGACTACATTTAAGAAAGTTGAAAGAACTCAATGGGTCAAGCATAAACATCATAGTTGCTGGCGACTTTAATGTTCATTTATGTGGATACCCGAGGTATGATGGAGCGCAGGCTCCAGGATGCTTTCTCTCGACTGGTATGCATATGGAACATACCCAACAGGAGACAAGTCTTAACTAAATTTTAAATGAGATCAACCTAGTCTAAGCTAGTTGTAAGTTGCCCCCCTGAGGAACGATATTAGGCCCATCTTTATAGGGAGAGGTTATGAGTCATTTATTGACTATATTTTTGTTTCTGCATTCTTTTTTACCTTCATTTCGGAATTTGTAATTTCCTCAAGCCCCTTTAGTGATCATAATACGGTGTGTGTTACAATTTGTTGGTCCCCGCTGGCGCAACCTTTTAGGATGAGAGTAAGAGGGACCTATAAGGCCATTGATGGAGGTAGGAGCATCAAGTGGTCCCAGATAATCCCAGACCCTTTCTATAATTCCCTGTATACCCAGTGCAAGAAAGAGTTTAACATTTGCATGTCTCAGCAGAATAACCCGTCAAGTATCCAGGAGGCCTTCTCTGAGATCTCTAATACTATCTTCATATTATTGAAGGCACCAGTATCACTGCATCAGGGCATTTTACTGAGGTGGTTTGACTCAGGCTGTTCCCAGGTGCTGAGAACCCTTAAGAGAGCATTGAGGGTCAAACCTAGGGACCCCTCCTTAATTAGGACTAGCCATAGTTTGTACAAACTAGAAGTGACCAGACAAAAGAACATCATTAAGGAGGAAGCCTGGGTAGAATTGATTGAGACTAGCACCCCGAGAAGTAGCTCTAAATTTTGGAGCATGATTAACAACGCCTTTTTTGCAGTAGACACCGGTGATCCTTTGGAGGCCCATATAACTGAAGACAGTTGGGTGGGACCCTTTGAGGAAATCTATAACCTCCCACCCTCTGCATCTAGAGGGGAAACAGGTGCGATAGAAGGGAAAGCTGCACTAAAATTTTCTTTTGATGAGGTTAGGAAAGGCATATTGGGGATATCAAAGAACAAGGCCCTGGGTCCTGATGGGATCCCTCCTGACCTTTACGTACAGGACGTGGAGGTTTGGGTCCCTGTCCTGACCTCTCTGATCAATGCAGTCATAGAGGCAGGCCCCCTGTGTCTTTGACAAAGTCAATTATTGTACATGTTTTCAAAAAGGGTGACAGGGATAGTACCTATTGCTAAAGGCCTATCTTATTGCTTAACTTGGTGGTTAAGGTGGTGGGGTGCATTCTTTTGAATAGGCTTTACAAATGGGCCAAGGCAAATAACGCTCTGCCTGAAGCACAGTATAGCTTTCGACCTGATACGTCAACCGTGGATCATTGCTTAAACTTGTACTTAGGGGCCGAATACGATGTCGGTCGGAAACACTTCTGATCGACACTGTTTCGTAATTGTTTCCGACTGACTCGTATTCAGTGGGTCCTCCCGACCGATTACGATGGTTCCGAACACCGTCCGGAAAGTCTCCCATTGACTTCAATGGGAGCCTGTGTTCCGACCGACAACAGAGGCTCCCGTTGAAAAAAGGGGTGGTTGCGGAAAACCTTGCACCCTGTGGCGGGCCCCCCATGGTGCCTGCCACACTGTGCATGGTGTTAAAGTGAGGTTCCCTGGGTACCCCACGGACCCCAACCGGAGGCCTCAGGATGAAGGGGTGCCTGCTACGGACCCCAAAGTCAGATTCCGACAGCCGTTCCGTGTCAGACAGACCGATTCAGAAAGGCTGTCCGAATCTGAGATCGTAATGCGTTGGTCAGAAATGCGGTCCATAGAGCTGTACGATTCGGCTTCGACCGATTAGGAGTCTCAGAATGCCGGTCGGAACCGATTCAGACAGACCGAATGCTTACCTTTCCATCGTAATCGGTCGGTCAGAAATGTTTCCGAGTCGGTCGGAAACATAGGTTCCGACATGGTTTAGGACAATCCGAATGCCGCTCGAAGCCTTTCCGACCGACATCATAATAAGGCCCTAATTGTTAAGCAAATATACTGTTGCACGGCCTGGCTCCATTCATCTGGCATTTATGGACCTATCACCAGCGTTCGACCAGGTAAATAGAACTAAACTTTGGCAAATCATGTTATCCATGGGGTAGATTGGAATATTGTTCTATTTTTGAGGGACCCTCACAGTGGCAGCGGTACGATATTCAAAAGATTTAAAGGTCACCCGCCATTTTCAAATTCAAAGAGGGGTGCGGCAGGGCTGTATCCTGGCCCCATTCCTTTTTAACTTATGTGTTATTAACTTGAAGCAGGTTTTATCTGACTTAAAAGTAGATTGTCCACAGGTGGGGCCCCAGTGTCTGCCGGTTTTATTATATGCAGATGACGTGGTTGTATGATAGAAGCACAAATGATTTTAAAATGCGTGTCTCTACCACACAGCCCAACAACAAATGCATCTTAACCACGCATTCCTTTACCACGCATGCCAATACCATGAAATATCATGCTATCGGCATGAATGGTAAATGGGTATGTGTGGCTAAGGTCGCCACTACCCTGACCCCTGCCTTAAAAACGAACCCAACTACCCATTCCCCTCCCACTGCCCTAAGGCCTAAAACCCTGCATGCTAACTTTACACTACCCCCGCCCCCTGCACTGTCCCTTAATCTACCCCAACACCTTCTATTGCCCTAAAACCGACCCCCTCCCAGCTCTAAAAACTACCCCAACTACCCATTCCCCTCCCACTGCCCTAATGCCTAAAACCCTGCACCCTAACTTACACTACCCCACCCCCCTGCACTGTCCCCTAAACTACCCCAACCCCTTTCACTGCCCTAAAACCTACCGACCCCCACCCAGCCCTAAAAATTACCCAAACTACCCATTCCCCTCCTACTGCCCTAAAACACTACACTACCCACCCCGCGCTGTCCCTTAAACTACCCCGACCACTTCCACTTCCCTAAAACCTAAGACCTCGATCCCCCAGCTCCACTCACCTCACCACGTCTTCCTGCTTTCTTCCATCTTCAGTGTCTTCCATCCCTGAAGCAGCTAGACCGCACATTGCCTTAACCACGCATATGCGTGGTTACGGCATATGTGTGGTTAAGGCAAGTGTGGTAGAGCTTGCGTAGTCGGAACACGCGTGGTTCAGACCGCGGTGTTACAACTGTTTCCCAGATGACGCAATCCTTATGACCAGAACCACTAGGGGACTGCAGACGTTATTGAATTCCTTAGTAAATTTTATGGAGGAGCTGGATTTATTGGTGAATGATAACAAATCTTTTGTGATGATCATAGGCCCTGATCCACTAAATCGATTTCCTTTAAAGTCGAGCACACTCCAGTGCCAAAGACCAGTGTGTTTTCTTATCTGGGTCTGTTCGACCTGCACTTAGCTGGCACCCCCTAGTTAACAGGAAAAAAGAGGTTTTCGTTAGGGTGAATGACCCTGTATTTAATTTTGCTACATGGTTGGGAAGCAGACCCACTGGTGCTCTCTTACAGATTTACAGGGCCAAGCGCATTTCCAAAGCAGTTTATGGGGATATACCACTCAGAAAGAGTTGCAAATTGCTGAAAACGCTTTCTGGATACATTTCTCTTGTGTCCCAAAAAGTACTCTAACTTTCTCAGTGCATAAAGGAATGGGAGTGGCTTATTTAACTGACATTACTGCCTTTCGCCCTCTCTTCCTCTGGATGAACATCTGGACCAGGTCTGGGATCCAACTGAGTAAAGAGATTATAAAGGATTGTCTGGCCCTGGATCACTCCCTTTATATTCCCTGGCTCAAATATATCAGGGACTGTTTTTCGAGCTTAGGTAGGGGAGAATTATTTAGGAACCCAGATAGGATTGTTAAGCAGGATTATAACTGGGTGAAAGAACAATTTTTTAGCAGAAGGCGACTGGCTAGGGAGGAGAGTGCTATTATGAATTAGTGCTTCAACGATATGTTATTCTGAAAACCATGCCCTCTACCGAGCCCTACCTTATGTGTGTTAAAAATAGGTATGACCGCTTTCTGTTCACTAGGTTTTGGTTGCACGTACTACCTTTCCTGCTAGCCCATCCATGCGGGGGAATAGGGGTGCTATTCTCACGTCCTGAGACTGCGACAGTATGTCTCTGCAGGACACACTACACTTTACCATGTTTTGTAGGTTTTATGCAGTACCTAGGAAACATTATATCCTACCAGTATTGAAAAGGGCCAATTTTATTCAGGTTAGACCCACCCTCGTATATCTGCAAATGCTCCTGGGAGATATCATTCTTAATGTTCTCAGTTTTTTTAAGTTGCAGTCAGACTGAGAAACAGTTGCGATTAAACGCCTGGGTTGTACAAGTCAGTCGTCATCTTTTTAGATTTTGTCTTAGGATTTTTAACCTATGTATTTATTTTTTAATGGTTTTTTTAAATTGATTACATTGAGGAGGATTCATATTTGATGTGAATGTTATGGTTTGTATCACTTTTATGGTTTTTATTTCAAAGACTGTATAAAGTCTATATTGATTGATTGATTGATTGATTGTACCCCGTTGCCTTCTGTCATCATAATGGTTTATATGCTCACCCTGTTTTTTTTTCCTAAGAATACAAAAAAGATCTATGGCTATTCGATTCTGATTAGCTTGTTCTGCATTAGTATTCCTGTACCTGCTTGGTTAACAACTAATCAGCATTTGATTGTAGTATATGGTGAGCAGACTTAAAAGGGTCATCAGATGAATGATGCTACAATAGGTCTCAAAATCTAAGCAGACATCATCAAATAAAGGAACATTCTGGAATTCCAATACTTGGTAATTGTTAGCAATGTACCACTGTCTAAAGATAACTGTTAATTTTTCAATATACTTTATGGCCCCTTTATGTCAATGTAACAATTCTGAGAATTAAACAAACGCTATCCTTCAGTTCAATGGTGCACAGCCCGTGCCATCCCCTAGGATTACTAACGTATCCCAGCGACTGTAGTTGAGGACTTTTTTATTTGCTCTTTTTCCAGGCAGTTACATTATTTCCCTTTAGCTCTTCTTCACTCATCCGCCAGCTATTCACATGGGATCTCTCCATGCTGTAATTAGATAGTTTGGTTAATACACTGCCGGCAGCCTTGATCATTTGAATGAAGTGATTTATTATTAAAGGAGGTGATGATTTTTCACTCTGAGAATATTTCAGCTAAACCAAGGTGCAGCTGGCAATCTTATGAACAGATCTCATTTGCTCTTTTCTTTCCAAGTTAAATACCTTATGATTGGGCCCAATATGTTCTCCGCTTCAGGTTCCCTGAACTAAATATTACCTATTATGTATTCAAATTCAGAAACTCCACATATTTGATACTTTACTATGTTAACATATAAATAATAGAACTACTCTATGTTTCTTTATGTTACAGTGTGTGTGAGTGTGTGTGTATGTATGTGTGTGCCCGCGTGTGTGGGTGTGGGTGTGTGGATGCCAGAACTCACAGCGTCTGCTATGTTGTTCTGATGTCATATGTTTCCTGTGCCATTGGCAAATAGGTGTTATGTGCACGGCAGATGCTGTGAATTGATGGAGGGTAAATGGAGAGACACTGCAGTGGTCACACATGGCTTACCAGCTCACGAGAGCAAGACCTGCGCTCTGCACGTTCTCTGAGAAAAAAAGGAACAACAGTGTGAAATATAGTGGCACTTTATTAAGCAATTCAATAAAACAAGGAACTGTTCATCGTCGAATGTTTCTCATGAACACATGAGAAGGATGAAAATAAAAGAATCAACAATCATATAGATCATATTCTAAGTCACGAATGGGCAGAGCAAGAGGCCATCCAAGAGTACACAATTTAAGCTAGGATAAATGCAATGACTTGGGTTTGGATGAGCTAAATTAGAGGGGCTGACAAAGCCAAAAGGCTGGTAATCAAAGAAGAGCATTACCACCTCAGAATAGGCTTCTAGGCCATAGATAGATCGGTCTACCGGGAACTCAAGTGCTGAGCACTATAGGAGGAGTTCAGGGCGTTGGCCTAGGTGTAGACCTTTTATATGGCTAAATGCAGAACTCCTACCCACGTGGGTTCTTGACCGCACGCTTACAGTAACAGTGGAAAGTTTTACGGAAAACTTGAGAAGTGGTATCATGGTGAAACAGGGGGTTTTTGCAGGTGGTCAGCTCTTGACTGTAAATATCTAAAAAAAGATAACTTTTAACGTGCGATGCTCGGAAATTCATATTTCTTACATTATTTCTATGCCAGACAGCCAGACAGCCGTCGGTTGGTGTCGCTTGAGCAAGCTTGGAAAGTTACTTAACTAAAAATATTGCAAACATTGCTTGTGAAAGACCAAGATGTACCAGCCGAACCTTGCCTACGTGTTATCTGAGCTATTCTTGCAGCTGTGGAAAATTTCCAAGGGGGGGCTGGCTGGTGCCTCGCAGCGCGGTGGAAAGCACAGGTCCCTGTAGTGCAGAGAGGCCTACGAGACTTAGGGGCCAATTCTGATGCGGGTTGGAAAAGCTTCCCGACCGAATCGGTTGGGAAATGGTGTCCGACCCACTCGGATCGGGAAAGTCCGACCGGCGGAGTAGGATGCATCCGGATGCTTCCAGATACGATTTGGTTGAACTCCCATTGACTTCAATGGGAACATTTGTTCCTAACTGCATCAGAATTGGGCCCTCGGTCGTGAAGACACGTTCCCGATCCGATTTGGAAGGAGCAAATGCCGTTAGGAGGCCTTCCTAACCGCATCAGAATCAGGCCCTCGGTCTGGAAGCTTTTCCAACCCGCATCAGAATCGGCCCCTATATGTTTTGAAAACCCTCTGGGCCTACATGTGTATATCTAAGGAAGTGGGCTCTAAGGAGGTGGGCTCTAAGTAGGTGGGCTTGGGCCTATGTGTGTGCATCTAAGGAGGTGGGGACCACTGTGACAGGTACTAAAAGGCTGAGGGAAAATGGTCAACTTTGGACATCTGTCAGGGCCTGACTGGTGGGGCCTATATGGGAGTGTCATGCTGCCTGAGCAGAGCAGGATTCTGCATGGGGGATTTGTATATGGTAAAACGGGACCCTGCTTCAGAATTATGGTGTGTGTTGTGTGCATTCATAACTATAACTTGCATATTACTGTGGGTTTATGTGCTACTGCCAGAGCCACATGTCAGTTTTTAACTGTGATTATTTTCAATGAATTTTAGAGTTTTTCAATGTACTGAATTTCTAACCTCTGCTGCACATGTCCTTGAGCTGTCCACAGCAGAAATTGGGTGCAGAGCCTGGCCTGTGCCCAAGCCCTCTGTGCATCCCACCATGGGCACCCATTCCCTGTTGACCACCGCCTTAAGCCCAGTCAGCAAGGGTTGAACTTAGGACTTGGCCTGCAGCGAGGCCCTGCTTCCAAACCACCATGGAAACTCAATCCCTGCATTGCATGGTCTTAGGCTGTGAGCAACAGAGATTAGATGCAACTTCTGGCCTGCATCCAGGCCCTGCGTTCAACCGTATGGGCACTCAACTGCAGGTGTGGAGAGCCTTCAGCTATGAGCAAGTGGAAGCTGGGAACAGAGCATGACCAGTGACCAGGAGTACCTGCAACCAACTTGTAGTGGCTACTGCACAGCGGAGGTTGGGATCATTTTCTATTCTCCAAATAAATCTAGGATTGTCAATCCTGGACCAGTCTTTGAACCTGAGGAATGCATAAATGTCACAGTTTGAGCACCATGGGCACAATGGGTCTGTGCATCCTGTTATCATATGAGCTTCTGGCTGAGATGAGGTCTTCACTTGAGCAACATTTGCACAGGTATTTACCTCTGGCATCTTTTGCTTTGCAAAGTTGTCACAAATTGAAGGCATACAGAAGGCTGCTTTTAGTTCGGTGATCACCCCTTCATCTTTATTCCACTCTCCTATCATGCAGTTGAAGTTCATGTTGTTGATAAACGTCTCTTTTAATACCAGAATTTCATGACAGAAAGCTGATAAGACCTAAGTCTCCTATTTGTTATGGATACTAGCCACATTCCATGATATGCCTGTAGATTTTCTGCCACAATTCATCAGTCCTGGTCTTGCCTTTTTGATGTGAGTACCTAGTTAGGATTGTTGCAATTGGAATTGGTTTTCATTTTCATGTGCTAACCCAGAGGGATTTGAGGGGTTCCTTCAATCTAGTATTCCCTTGTGTGGTAAGGAGTCTCTTCCTTGTACTGATAATTTTAGAATTTGTTGGCGGGGGAATAATTTTGGGGCATAATTTTGGTGTGTAGGCTTTGATCTATTCTGTCCTCTCTCGCCATCTGAAGACCGGTATGGTGTATGTCTTCTTCTTTTTTCCCTCTTCATCATCATGAAAGGTAACCGTGCCAGTATTGCTATTCTCATGTTTTCTACAATCATGTAGGTTGTGGGCTGTTTTGTCTCCAGGGTCCAGCTCTCTCCCTCACAGGCACTTGACTCCCTAACTCTTTCATGTGTTTTACTGCCACTTATTATTCTGATTTCTGAGAACATGTGAGTAAAGGGGAATTATTTCTGCAAATAGCATATCAAATTATATCCTCCTGTGCCTATTAGGATGTAGTCTTTGTTACAATTTGCACTGGATTAATGTTGTTTATTTTCAAATCAATAATTTCGATGGTTCCTTTGCCCATCTTTTCAGACAGTTGTTTGTATGTTTTATTGTGTAATAGAATATCTTCCTTTGTTCGCTTTTGACGGTTATGCCTTCTGGCACAGCTGTGTACTCAAGTATTGTCGTTAGCTCTCCTGAGCGCTGTGTGCCTTCTTTCTCTAGCCACTGTGAGTATCCCATGAAATCTCTTATGAGGCATTCGGCAAGACACTGTTTTTTTGTGCCTCATTGTCTGTATGGCCCCATCTTGGCTGATTAGTTGCACATTCTTTGATCTGCATTTTTTCTTTTAGATTCCGTTGGGGTTTGGAAATTGCGATTTGTACTGTTCCTCTGCTGGATGCATTCAACGTTCTTGACTCTACCTCGTTCCGAACAATCGTTGATTACGTTTTATATTTCTTTTTGCTTTGCTAAATCTGCAGGCATGATGGATTTATTTTTGTTTTCTTTTACTCCTCGCTTGAATTTTGCTATGTATTCTGTAAGACCTTCATGTCTTGACTTAGTGTTAGCATCAGTGACATTAAGTTTGCACATAGACATAGGGTCACATCTTTTGATGATGTTGTTGATATGAATGATATAATTCTGTACTGTGGTTTCTGAGTTTGGCCCCAACTGGATTCTCTTTTTAACTTTGGCCCTCCAGAAAAACTGGGTTTGGGGCCTCTTCAAGGGCTTTCTTGTTGTTCATGATCACAAAATGTTTTGGATGTTCTTCCTTTATGTTTGTTTTTTCCCTATTCTAGTTTCTCTGCCCATTTACCTCAGGTTCTGTGATCTGTTCTCCCATAGCACTCTCCACTGGTGATTTGTCGTCCCGTCGTTACATTCACTACTTCTCTTTTTTGTACTTTGTGACTGTACTGGCAGTACTGGTGTAGCAGAGTGTCCTTTACTTGGCTTTGTTAAGCTAAGCATTTCTCTTCTTCCTTTGCCTGCTGCCATAACCCTTCTTAGGGCATTCTTTGCCCCTTAATGATTCTAGGACTTATCTATTGATATGGTCATTACTCGCTTTGCTCCCTTTGTATTTATGTTTGATGCTGATATTTCTAATTGCTCCATTGTCTTTCTCATTAGGACATCCAAGAGAGTCATTGTGGGTGCTGGCAATGGAGCTACAGAAGCTGAGACTCTACTTTTATGATATCAGGGATCTCACATTGAAATCCAATTCCACTGTAATAATTGCACTTTCCCTGCCCTGTTTGAGATTTTGTGAGGCTAAACTTTCCCACTGGGGTTTCATTTAGGTCCTCAATTGTTTCAAGAGAAAACACTCACTCTATTGTGCACAAGAGAGAGCCATGCCCACAAGACTGGACAAAGGTGCTTACGTTGACAGAAGTAGTACACAAGCCTGAAAATCAGGAAAAAGCTAAATCTAAAGCTTCACCTCTGCGAGAAATCTCAGCCAATCACTCAAATAGCAGTCTGAACATCACAGAGCTAGATGGATGTCACTTGGGGAAGTCTGGTAAGAACGAGCCACCCTGGCAGTATGAACTATACTGTTCAGGCTGTTATTGGGGCTTTTGGTTGAAAGTTCTCGCAGGTGTGGAGCTTTAGATTTAGCTTTATTCTCCTGATTTTCAGACTTGTGTACTACTGCTTCTGTAGTAAGCAGCTTTAGACTCTGTTGAGGGCATAGATTCTTCTTGTGCACAGGAGAGGGAGTGTTTTGTCTTGCTTTGAACATGGTCTCAGTGACAGGTTGATGTGGTTGCACCAAATCCACCTCAGGGAACACTATTTTAGGCACCTCTCTGAGTTTAGCCTATCCAGACCTTTTTCCACTTTTCCTGCCATTTTCCGTGATATTAATTTTACTATCTTCAGATGTGGTTTTTCTGTTGCCACTTAGACTTCCCTTGCCTCCCTGGAGACCTCCGGCGTCCTTGGAGGGAGGTTTTGTCCTGCTATTCTTTCTAAGCAAAAGTTCTGATAAGTTAGACTGCACTATTTGGTGTCCCTGTGTCAAATGTGACCTTTCATCTGCTCCTACCCCCTCGTTTTGCATCATTGTTGACCCTGTTGCCATGGTGTTTCCAGATTTGACCATCTTGAGCAGTTAGACCTCCTTAGGCGATCATTCCTTTTAGCAAAGAGGATTAGGCTGAATGAGCTCCTGTCCCTTCAATTGTTATTCTCTCTCTCTCATCCCTATGTCCAGGAATGTGTTGTAAAACATGACCTGTGAAGGTTCCTGTTCCTCAAGTAACAATTTTGGGGAGGGGGACAAGATCTGGGATTAACACTCTCAGCAACGCTTCACTTTATTCCTCTTTGGGGTTCTCTAAACCATTCCACAGCCTTTGCATATTGCCACTTGTTAAAACCTCCTTTGTTATAGCAGGGTGTGGGGGTGCATCACTGAAGAGGCTGAAATGGCTGTAATACCCTATTTTGGTGAGCCAGAAAAGCCTGGGGTAAGCCTGGGGGTATTGTCCAATATGTAAGTGTGGCTGAGAGTGCTCAGAGTGTGGAATTCAGAATATTCAGGAAATGGGGAGACCATCTGCTGTCAAACCTCAAAGCCTCTCAGCCTTGTGCCCTCCTAATGCACTGTTGGTCTTGATCGCTGCCGATTTCTGCAGTTAAGAATGCAGATAACACTCTCAGTTGTGCTGGCAGCTTGGCGGCTTTTCAAGTTCAAGTACTCAAGTTGTATACAGGTACTCTGCTGTAAGTACCAGGCTAAGGCCATAGTTCATCAGCCACAAACCACATCAAAGGTACCTTGCCCCTGCCCACCCAAGCACAAGATGGCCCAGGGTGCTCAACTCACAGCTGTTAGCTCCCACTCCCCCAATGGCTATACTCGCTGTCACTGCCCAGTGCCATCAGCTACCTGGTGATGACGGGGAAGTGACACTTGAGACATATGTGCACCAGGAAAGTAGCAGAGACAGCAAAAACCGAGTGGGTTAGGGCAAAAGCACGCTAACTGCATTTGCGGGATCTGCTGTTTCCCTGGCTGAACGAGCTGGATGGGTGCGAGGGACGAAGTAGGAGGAGTTGAGTGAGGCAGTTACTATAAAAAGAAATCAACGAAAGTCATTTTTCTGTGTTTTTTCCCCATGCCTCAGCACCTTAAGGACTGCTGCAACCATGTTCCATGCGAACCTTCTCCTCCTCCTTCCTGTGACCTGTATCTGCATCTCCCTCTACTCCTCCGAGTGATGTGCAGCTAAATGGAAAACCAATGGAAATGAATACTGTGACACTGGCTTACCATTGCCTGCCTCCCATTGACTGGTGTATTCATTTTATTCAGCTGGATGGACTCAAGGTGGGCCAAACAGATGCACACTTATATAGCTATCCATCCTTGGCTTCATCAGTGTCCCCTTAACATCCTACACTTGCCTGTCCCAGTAAGAGGCCACAGAAGAGCAAAAGGTCAGGAGAATTGGGGACAGGAACAAAACAGACACATGGCTACATTGATCACCATTCTGATGTTCCGCAGAAAGCAGGCAGGTTGACTATTGGAAGCATATGTGAGATCTGACGGAAAGTAACAGTACGTCTGAGCTGCATGACCATAAATAGAGCTCTTACTTTTGTCAGTCACAAGTTTCCGATTAGAATAGGCTTTAATTGTCTTGCACAGCTCTCACAAAATAGAAACACTGGTGTCTTTGTAAAAAATACCATTCTCATCCTTTGACTTTTTATGGCATGCACAGTTTTGATGGTTTCCACAAAATAATATGATGGCTTATGCTGTAAGGTTCGCACATCAAATACGTGGTCAACGTAAGAGGATATGAAGTCTCGAGAAGGTAGAGCCTGTCCCAGTGATGGTTCCACCTTGATACTATCACCCTGCCACCACGGGTGAAAAATGTGTCCTGGAGCAAGGTCCCAGTGCGGTGAGCTTAAGAAAGAAATGGTACCGAAGCGCACAAGTAAGTCCCAACAATTCTTATATACAATGATAGGTCAGCAGTTAAGGTGAGTAAAAGTTATTTTATTATTCTTCATGTTTTCTTCTCCAAGTCTTCGTATTATATACAACACATCTCCAAAAGGCAACTGACACGTGTTTTGTCTACAAGACTTTTTCAAGGCTGTTAGACACTGTAAGTTCCTATGTCCATATAAGGTTCAGTTCACATTGCAAATAACATTAAAATATCTGCACCATTCCACTGTGACACATAAAGTAAAACCTTTATGGCACTCAAGTAACCTATGAGCGCTGCCACCCCAACATCCAGTGGTCAAACGGTCAAGCGACAGGGGCACTAGAAGTCACTGGGAGCCCTCAGAAATATATGATATCTATATCAGAAGTAACCACAGATTAGTTCCCAAGTGACAATGAAGGACGAAGTATGCCTCTCCGAGTCATTACTCTCCAAGTGCCGTAACCAATGCACACCGAGATCGGAAAAATAAAGTAATGCAGAAAGGGTCATGATAAGCCTCACTAATGCAGTCTGTGGCCGAATTCAGTCTAGAGTTGGAATGCAATGCTCTTTGGACACATTACACAGTATAATTAACTTAATAAGCTAAATGTGAATGCTGGGAAAACAAAGTTGATGGTATTTGGAAAAGTAAAGAATAAGCTTAGCCAACACTAGTATCTAGGACATTTAAAGTTTGAGTATGAGTCCCTTTGAGTATGGCTGACTGGTACAAGTACTCCAACCACCTACATGAACAATATAAAGAAAAAAGTCAGTAAGCGGACGTTTGTCCTGTGCAAGCTTGGCTCACAGCTACACAGTCCATCTGCTGAGGCAATACTCAGAATAACTAAAGCAAAGTTAATTCCAAGGATCACTTATGGCCACCTTGCCTTTCCCTCGAAATTAGCTCAGCTGCTTGACAGATTACAATGTATTACATGCAGATGCATGTTCCGCTTACCACAATACACATCATCAGCACAGATTCGATTAGAGTTTGGTCACCTTAGACAGATCTTGGATTACGAATTGTCTTGCATCAACTACCATGATCAAGATCTACATGCAAACCACATGGTTCAGCAGTTATAATGAGCAGCACACTTGCCTGGATTCATCGCTGCACCGTATGCCAATGAATAAGGGGAAACTGAAACGCGTCTGGCAGAGGTTGTCAACTGATTTTAAAGCACGTTTCTTGTTTGAATGCACTGCCGTATCCCATTAAAGAAAGTGCAATACCATCTACCTGGCGGCTCTTCCTAAAGGGTACCCTTTTGTTGTGGATTTATTGGCGGCTGACCCAGTTGCGGAAGGAGCCACTCTACTGCTGCGGACCTGCGGTGACTTCGGGTGAGAAGACATCGTGACGGGAGGTAGAGCCAAATGGGACACACAAGAGAAGCAGTGCGCTTCAACAAGACTGTTGCTTTTACCCACCTGGGATTTTATATTTTTGAAAGCGGACTCTGGGCAAAACTCACTTGAGTAAAACGACTTGTGCTACTACATGTACCAGAAGGCTGTAGTAATGGCCACGCCCACTGGGGGAGGTTCAGCAGTTATAATGAGCAGCACACTTGCCTGGATTCATCGCTGCACCGTATGCCAATGAATAAGGGGAAACCTGAAACGCGTCTGGCAGAGGTTGTCAACTGATTTTAAAGCATGTTTCTTGTTTGAATGCACTGCCGTATCCCATTAAAGAAAGTGCAATACCATCTACCTGGCGGCTCTTCCTCAAGGGTAACCTTTTGTTGTGGATTTATTGGCGGCTGACTCAGTCGCGGAAGGAGCAACTCTGCTGCGGACCTGCGGTGACTTCGGGTGAGAAGACATCGTGACGGGAGGTAGAGCCAAATGGGACACACGAGAGAAGCAGTGCGCTTCAACAAGACTGTTGCTTTTACCCACCTGGGATTTCATATTTTTGAAAGCGGACTCTGGGCAAAACTCACTTGAGTAAAACGACTTGTGCTACTACATGTACCAGAAGGCTGTAGTAACGGCCACGCCCACTGGGGGAGGTTCAGCAGTTATAATGAGCAGCACACTTGCCTGGATTCATCGCTGCACCGTATGCCAATGAATAAGGGGAAACCTGAAACGCGTCTGGCAGAGGTTGTCAACTGATTTTAAAGCACGTTTCTTGTTTGAATGCACTGCCGTATCCCATTAAAGAAAGTGCAATACCATCTACCTGGCGGCTCTTCCTCAAGGGTAACCTTTTGTTGTGGATTTATTGGCGGCTGACCCAGTTGCGGAAGGAGCCACTCTGCTGCTGCGGACCTGCGGTGACTTCGGGTGAGAAGACATCGTGACGGGAGGTAGAGCCAAATGGGACACACGAGAGAAGCAGTGCGCTTCAACAAGACAGTTGCTTTTACCCACCTGGGATTTCATATTTTTGAAAGCGGACTCTGGGCAAAACTCACTTGAGTAAAACGACTTGTGCTACTACATGTACCAGAAGGCTGTAGTAACGGCCACGCCCACTGGGGGAGGTTTAGCAGTTATAATGAGCAGCACACTTGCCTGGATTCATCGCTGCACCGTATGCCAATGAATAAGGGGAAACCTGAAACGCGTCTGGCAGAGGTTGTCAACTGATTTTAAAGCACGTTTCTTGTTTGAATGCACTGCTGTATCCCATTAAAGAAAGTGCAATACCATCTACCTGGTGGCTCTTCCTCAAGGGTAACCTTTTGTTGTGGATTTATTGGCGGCTGACCCAGTCGCGGAAGGAGCCACTCTGCTGCTGCGGACCTGCGGTGACTTCGGGTGAGAAGACATCGTGACGGGAGGTAGAGCCAAATGGGACACACGAGAGAAGCAGTGCGCTTCAACAAGACTGTTGCTTTTACCCACCTGGGATTTCATATTTTTGAAAGCGGACTCTGGGCAAAACTCACTTGAGTAAAACGACTTGTGCTACTACATGTACCAGAAGGCTGTAGTAGCGGCCACGCCCACTGGGGGAGGTTCAGCAGTTATAATGAGCAGCACACTTGCCTGGATTCATCGCTGCACCGTATGCCAATGAATAAGGGGAAACCTGAAACGCGTCTGGCAGAGGTTGTCAACTGATTTTAAAGCACGTTTCTTGTTTGAATGCACTGCCGTATCCCATTAAAGAAAGTGCAATACCATCTACCTGGCGGCTCTTCCTCAAGGGTAACCTTTTGTTGTGGATTTATTGGCGGCTGACCCAGTCGCGGAAGGAGCCACTCTGCTGCTGCGGACCTGCGGTGACTTCGGGTGAGAAGACATCGTGACGGGAGGTAGAGCCAAATGGGACACACGAGAGAAGCAGTGCGCTTCAACAAGACTGTTGCTTTTACCCACCTGGGATTTCATATTTTTGAAAGCGGACTCTGGGCAAAACTCACTTGAGTAAAACGACTTGTGCTACTACATGTACCAGAAGGCTGTAGTAGCGGCCACGCCCACTGGGGGAGGTTCAGCAGTTATAATGAGCAGCACACTTGCCTGGATTCATTGCTGCACCGTATGCCAATGAATAAGGGGAAACCTGAAACGCGTCTGGCAGAGGTTGTCAACTGATTTTAAAGCACTTTTCTTGTTTGAATGCACTGCCGTATCCCATTAAAGAAAGTGCAATACCATCTACCTGGCGGCTCTTCCTCAAGGGTAACCTTTTGTTGTGGATTTATTGGCGGCTGACCCAGTCGCGGAAGGAGCCACTCTGCTGCTGCGGACCTGCGGTGACTTCGGGTGAGAAGACATCGTGACGGGAGGTAGAGCCAAATGGGACACACGAGAGAAGCAGTGCGCTTCAACAAGACTGTTGCTTTTACCCACCTGGGATTTCATATTTTTGAAAGCGGACTCTGGGCAAAACTCACTTGGGGTAAAACGACTTGTGCTACTACATGTACCAGAAGGCTGTAGTAATGGCCACGCCCACTGGGGGAGGTTCAGCAGTTATAATGAGCAGCACACTTGCCTGGATTCATCGCTGCACCGTATGCCAATGAATAAGGGGAAACCTGAAACGCGTCTGGCAGAGGTTGTCAACTGATTTTAAAGCACGTTTCTTGTTTGAATGCACTGTCGTATCCCATTAAAGAAAGTGCAATACCATCTACCTGGCGGCTCTTCCTCAAGGGTAACCTTTTGTTGTGGATTTATTGGCGGCTGACCCAGTCACGGAAGGAGCCACTCTGCTGCTGCGGACCTGCGGTGACTTCGGGTGAGAAGACATCGTGACGGGAGGTAGAGCCAAATGGGACACACGAGAGAAGCAGTGCGCTTCAACAAGACTGTTGCTTTTACCCACCTGGGATTTCATATTTTTGAAAGCGGACTCTGGGCAAAACTCACTTGAGTAAAACGACTTGTGCTACTACATGTACCAGAAGGCTGTAGTAACGGCCACGCCCACTGGGGGAGGCTCAGCAGTTATAATGAGCAGCACACTTGCCTGGATTCATCGCTGCACCGTATGCCAATGAATAAGGGGAAACCTGAAACGCGTCTGGCAGAGGTTGTCAACTGATTTTAAAGCACGTTTCTTGTTTGAATGCACTGCCGTATCCCATTAAAGAAAGTGCAATACCATCTACCTGGCGGCTCTTCCTCAAGGGTAATCTTTTGTTGTGGATATATATATATATATATATATATATATATATTATCTACTGGCGGTCGCCAGTAGATAGTTATAGTTACAACCTATTATCCATAGGAAATCCGCGACATTCTATTTGAAATAACTCTCTTGCCGGTTGACGTATCTTCGCGAAATTTTCAAACTTTGTGGCCCGCTCCGGTCCGCTCCTACCCAGAAAGTCTCGGGGGATTCGTCAAGCGGGGGCCGAGAAAAAGGGGGTCCCAAAACGCATTTTCCCCATGCACTTTTCCATAGGAAACTTTAGACACGGCTACAGCCCGAACTGCTGAACGGAATTACACCAAATTTGGCAAAGAGGTAGTTCTTGGTTCAGAAAGAACCCTTTTTGTTAAATGGTGTAAATCCGTTCAGTAGTTGCTGAGAAAATGAAAAGTAAAAAGTTAGTGATATCTATGGCCGAGTAGGGTCCGCGTACCCTCAGCGCACCCTGCGCGCACCGTCCCGATCACGAGCTGCATGTTAATTGGCTGTCAGCTGGCTGTCAACATTCCGATTCAGGAAATGTTGGCAGCCATTTTGTCCCTCGGTAGAACCGAGGGACAGAAACAAGTGTGCAAAGCGCACAAAGGGGGCAGGGTAGAAACACCCTGACCCCTAGGTTTGCTCAGGGGTCCCACAAGGACCCCTGGGCCAAAAAAAAAAAAAAATTTAAAAAATCGGCAGGATGCGCTCAGGGTGCGCGAATCCTGCCGAAAAACAAATCGGCGCGGTCTCCCGCGCTTCGATGTTAATTGGCCCCGGGTGGCCCAAGTCCCGGGGGCATGGTGGGGGGGATAATTTAATGGGTGGGGGCCTCAAGGGCCCCCCAAGCCCCGGGGACCGCCACCCCCCGGGCTTCTTTTTTATTTAAAGAACCTGTGTGGGGGGCTCCAGCCCCCACATGCCCCGGGGACCACCACCTCCCCGGGGCACCTATAAAATAAATGTGGGGGTCCATTACGGACCCCAGAGCCCCGGGGACCACCACCTCCCCGGGCTGTGCAACTTAAGGGAGGGGGCCGCGCGGCCCCCTCCTGGAGCCCTTGATGGCCCTGGGGACCGCCACCCCCCAGGGCCGGCTCCTGCAGTGTCCCGGGGTGCCTACCCCCGGGACACTGTAGTTTGCTATGGCAGGACGGGAGCCTCGCGGCTCCCGTCCTGCCATAGCAAACTGCTTTGGATATTGGAAGAGAGAGCAGGGAAACCTGCTCTCTCTTCCAATATCTAAAGCAAATTGCTTTTCCACACGGGGAGCTGCATGTCAGCAGCTCCCCATGTGGGAAAGCAATGCCGGCTCTCGAAGGACGCGGGGAGCCGGCGGGACCGTGGGGGCATTGGGGCTCCCCTCACGGTCTCCATCATTATGTATAAACCCCGGGGGATGGGGTCCCCGGGGAGAATACAAATTAGTGATAGGAGCTATCAACATTTTTACGGGAAAATAAGGAGTCGCACACCCAGCGCGTCGCTCAGCGCGGCCCCTAGTGTGAACGCGTTGGGTGCGCGACTCCCAGCGCGGCCCCCTGGTGTAAACGCGTTGGGTGCGCTCAGGGTGCGCGAATCCTGCCGAAAAAAAAAAAATCGAAGCGCGGTCTCCCGCGCTTCGATGTTAATTGGCCCCCGGGTGGCCCAAGTCCCGGGGGCATGGTGGGGGGATAATTTAATGGGTGGGGGGCCTCAAAGGGCCCCCCATGCCCCGGGGCTTCTTTTTTTTATTTAAAAAACCTGTGTGGGGGCTCTAGCCCCCACACGCCCGGGGACCACCACCTCCCCGGGGCACCTATAAAATAAATGTGGGGGTCCATTACGGACCCCCAGAGCCCCGGGGACCACCACCTCCCGGGGCTGTGCAATTTAAGGGAGGGGGCCGCGCGGCCCCCTCCTGGAGCCCTTGATGGCCCTGGGGACCGCCACCCCCAGGGCCGGCTCCTGCAGTGTCCCGGGGTGCCTACCCCCGGGACACTGTAGTTTGCTATGGCAGGACGGGAGCCTCGCGGCTCCCGTCCTGCCATAGCAAACTGCTTTGGATATTGGAAGAGAGAGCAGGAAACCTGCTCTCTCTTCCAATATCTAAAGCAAATTGCTTTTCACACGGGGAGCTGCATGTCAGCAGCTCCCCATGTGGAGAGCAATGCCGGCTCTCGAAGGACGCGGGGAGCCGGCGGGACCGTGGGGGCATTGGGGCTCCCCTCACGGTCTCCATCATTATGTATAAACCCCGGGGATGGGGTCCCCGGGAGAATACAAATTAGTGATAGGAGCTATCAAAATTTTTACGGGAAAATAAGGAGTCGCGCACCCAGCGCGCCGCTCAGCGCGGCCCCTAGTGTGAACGCGTTGGGTGCGCGACTCCCAGCGCGGCCCCCTGGTGTAAACGCATTGGGTGCGCGACTCCAAGGTGAACGCGTTGGGTGCGCGAATCCCCCAAATATTTTTTGAAAAACAGTAAATATACATGAAGTATATATGTTTATATCTTGGGTGGCTCTAAAAGAGCCCTTGTGTTTATTGATACATTATGGTACCTACAAGTAAGTACCGATGCAGAGTCTAAAGTTGATGAGAAAGATTCGGTTACCCTCATCTGTAAAATGAACACCGTCTCTCCTATAGATGCCATCTATATTAAAACGCAGATTGTTGTTGAAAATGGACCCCATCCTATAATCTCTGAGATAAGCAGAAACAGCTTTATTGACATGTTTCCTAGCTTTCTCAAAATGTGGACAAAAATGATTGGACCACTGCCATTTCTGTCTTTGGCATATGTTCGAATAGACAAAGGCAGTTTGGGGGAAAAGTGACATGAATTCTGCAAAGGTGTCCTTCATAAGCATTTCCAGACCTACCCCAGTCAAAGTGCCTAGGTCATTGCCACCACAGTGCACAATTATGAGGTCAGGGTGTTGGAGATGCAAAAGGATTTAACCAATGGCATCAATTGGTGCCACTTTAATCCTCTCTGACCAATCCATTTAATGTCTACATTTGGCAAAGCTAAATCTTTGTCAATACCTCTGCTTTCAGCATACCTTTTGCACCAGAAAACATAGCTGTGTCCCACAATCCACACTGAAAGCATCTTGAAGGGATCAATGTAGGTAATAAAAAGATGTCTGTACCTGAGGTAGGTAGGAGAGAAAATGAAATCTATCTAAAATGGTGGACAACATGCTGTTTTTAAGAAAGTAGAGATTTTATTGGTTGATTAAGAACACTACATTCTAATATAGGGTGCATTTTTCATGGTTTAGAAAGCATGTTTTTATTGGTTATAATGAAAAGTTTGCAAGGTACAGCAGAAAGGATTAGTGAATGCTTTGCAAAGCCAACCACACCTGCTGTTGTCATTTGCAACATTGTGTGGTGAACTTGTGACCTGGCAGCTAAGTTGAATGTTGCATGAGCTGTTGCTATGGAAACTGATATTCAGAACAAGGGGGAAAGATGTCAGTTGAAAAGTATTATTCTCTATGACCAATGGAAATTCGTTTTACAATTTGAAAAACACTGGAAAGTCATGTGTATATGTATGAAAAATTAGAGGGAAAGTTTGCCATTACTGATTTTATATTGGAGAGTGTGCTTATCTACATTCTGTGTGAAAAAGAAAATCCTGACTGAGTGTGTGAGATTTTTAATTGAACAGATTTATTTAATAGGTGAGTTATATATTTTAGATGTTTATTTAAAAAAGATTTCATACTTTAAGGAAACTGTCTTTTTTGAAATATATTATTAAATGTACTGATGTATAGTTTAATTATTTTAATTGTATTTGATGTTTGTTTTAAAAATAGTATGGGCCAGTTTTAGAAGCCTCTTGCGCCACTTTTGCGTCACTTTTAACATGGGAAAAGTGACGCAAATATGGCACAAGGGCCTTGTAAATTTGCCCCTTTGTATAGTAATATATATATTTTTAAATGAGTTGAAAGGAATAGTTGAATAATTATTTATTCTACTATCGTGTTGTCTACTTTCTGTAGTATTAGAACTCAGACACTGCTTATGGATTTGCAGAATAATTCAGGCATTCATACTACCAATGCTGTAGTGAAATATGTTGAATGTATGCCGTCACCTAACCTCTTCTAGAGTAGTGTGTCTCTTTTGCTAAAGCACAGGGAATAGTTTTGGTTCTCTAGAATCACACTGTGAGTATGTGTGCACTTCTGCAACCATTGTGACAGAAGCTTGTGATTACTTTATGTCTTTGCTGACACATAACTGCTTAAAATTCTAACCTGTTGTCAAGTTGTAGTAGTAGTAGAACTTAGTTACTGGTTATGGATTTGCACAATGACTCAGGCATTCACATTAGCACTGGTGTAGTGAAATGTGTATAATGTATGAAGTCACCTAACTGCTTCCAGGCTAGTGAGTTTCTTCTGATAAATTTCAGAGAATAGTTTGGCTTGTGTAGAATCACACTGTGAGTATGTCTGCACTTGTGTAACCATTGTGACAGAAGCATGTGGTTACTTCATGTCTCTGCTAACATATAACTGTTTAAAAACCTATCCTATTGTGAAGTTTGTAGGAGAGTAGGATCTGCTTCACATGGGTACCCCCACTTTTTGCTGATGCTTCACTGGTTTTCGACATTAGTCTGGCTGGGGCCCTGCTATTCAGAACCCCAGCCTAGCTGTTTCCTCTTTAAAAGGGTCTCCATGTGCCTTAGGCACATCACTGATTGGGATCTGGAGTGCCCTTGTAAGTCCCTAGTATATGGTATACTATGTACCAAGGGCATAGGTACCTCAGAGGCCTGCCAGGGGCTGCAGCATGTATTATGCCACCCCTGGTAGGCCATCCAAACTGACACCACAGGTCTGCTACTGCAGCCTGGGTAAGGTGGTGCATGCACCCCTTGCTGTGGTATAGGTTACCTATATCACTAAATGCATACACACATATAAACCTATAAGTCACTCCTAAGGCAGGCCTTATCAATCCTAAAGGCAGAGTGCATGGTTCCTATGTGAGAGGGTGCCCCTGCATGAGCAGGGCCCCTCTGCAGCGTTCGGAGACCATCTCTGATGCTGTTTGTAGTGCAGCCTGACCATATACTCTTAAACGCATTATATCCTCGCGGTAAAATGCTAACTATGGAATGGCTGCACCTAAACATGTCGTGTTTGGTGTCAAACATCTTGGAATACTACCTCCCGCCAATCCTGGCGGCGGGGGTAGCATTCCACCCTTTTAGAGGGAAAGGCATGTTAACTCTGACGAGTCCGGTAACTTCTTTCCAGAGCCCTGGCATCACAGAATGGATGCTGCTGCCACAGACACGAGTCTGGCCTCCTGCTGCTGGACGAAACTCCGGCAGGGGAGGCCTGGACAATAGGTTTCCTGTCCCAGGGAGGTGTGACCACCTCCCCAGACAGGACAATGTGTATTGGGGCTGGGCGGGAGCACTTTCGGGTGCTTTGAAGTCCTGCACTGGGGGCACATTTGGTGTCCCTGTGCATACCCCAGTTCAAACCGGATCAGGGGCTTGCAGCCCCTGCTTTGGCGCGAACTGGACAAAGGGAAAGGGGTGTAGCCACCCCTCTGCCCTGACCCACCCATAGGTGGGGCCACAGAGTAGTCCATCCCCTATTTTTAGAATAAAGGTAGGAACCCAGTCCCTAGGACTTTAGATTATACCTGGACGAAACTCTGAAACAGAATCCTGGACCTTCGACGCTCTACTCACGATTAGAGGACTGAAGAATCTCCCTTGGGGTCAAGGAGTGACTCCCCTGCTTGGCAGGCACCAAAGAAGCATCTGTCCGGTTCGCATCACTGAAGCTCCCGTCGGACGCCGAAGTCATCGCATCACCAGAGGTAGATTCTCAGACTTCCCCGAGGCTACCCTGAGTCCCCAGCAAAGCTGAGGCCCGTGGCTATCGTGGGTGACTTGAGACCGTGACCCATGGACACCGAGCACATTTGCAAGTGCACCATCTTCTGGGTCTCCCAAGAAGTCGTGCTTTGGGCTCCGAGTAGCCCTAGCCTCCAGCACCACCTGCACCGAAGATCACTGGCCCCCACTCTACGAGTGTCCCGTAAGCCAGCTCCACGTGCGGCGTCACGAGGCTCCTTCGTGGTCGCTAGCCCGTTGGCTAGTAGCCCTTAACGAAGGCCAATCTTTTCTTTACTTGGCAGTCTGGTTGCTCCAGGCCTGCCCTCACTTACCCTCGCTGGGTGAGTTCCCCAGACCTTGCTGGTCTGCATCATCGACGATCCACATCTTACTCAAGACTTGCCGTTGCCAAGGCTTGTTGGGTCCAATCTGGTCGCCGACACCTCTGCACTCGACAGACATCGAGCAACAGCCGGAATCCTGCTCCTGGTTGCCGACAACGCCTCCCGGACCTCGTGGCTGAAGAGTCAAGACGACCGTCATCGAACCTGAAGCACTCGACATCGGTGGGCATCTGTCCATCACCGCCCTGGTCACTGGCTAGTGACCCAGACTCTGTCCCCTCTGCTTTCAGGTTCTTCAGAACTCCGATCCACTCTTGGATCCACCCGGACACTTTTCTCCTGGTCGCCAGCAGCACTTTGCAGCAGATCGCCATAAGAACCGACGACGAAACCCGACCCCGAAAGGCACCTATGCACCCGGCTTCCCTGGGTGAGGTAACACGAGTACTCCGGTGCTCCCGTGGGTAGAGACTCTTCAAAGTCCTAGATCTCAAAGGGTTTTGTCCTAGTCCTCTTTTAAGTGTCCCTTTCCTCTATTTTCCCGATCCCGACTTTCTCCATAGAAGTTAACGGCGTATCGCGGTTGTGTATTTACACTGCACGCGTCTCCCGTGGGTCCCCTGTGTCACTACCTTGGGTGGTTCCTTGTGGTCCAAGCACTTCTAGAGGCTCTAGGCCTAGTGTCTAGTTCAGTCGTGGTTCGCATACCACTTTATTGGTATATGGTTTGGTACGCCCCTAGGGCCCAAACGTGTATTTGTGCTATTACTGTGATTTAAGATCTTATAACCTATGTACTTCGAACTCTAGCCTCATAAAGAGACTAGAGGGGTGTGTTTAGTAATAAATACATATATTTTGAATATATACCTGGTGTGGTGCTCTTTCATTTGGTCACTCAAGAGATTATAGACTGGTAAAACAAGCTGCTTTACATTCCTTCAAGACTTAGCCTGAAGGCTGCTCTCCACAGCTACCACTAGGATAGCTTTCAATAAGGTTGTCTTTAACCTACCTACCATAAGAGTCGATTTGGACTGGTGCAAGGTGCCCACTATAATTAGTGGACACCATATGCCAGGCCAACTTCTCACATTGATGTGCAGCGTGTGGGATTCCAGCTTGCTATTGTTTTACCAGATAATCTCAATTGAATTGATCAACTGAAAACCACTAAAGGTACCTACGGTACATATAATTTCAGCTTAGAATATCAGTAAGTTCTACTGAACTTAGAGTTGTGTGTTAAGGGATAGCACAACCCTTTCTACAACTCAAGAGAGTTTAGTAGGCCACACTAGAGTAGGTAGTGCATACACCACACCACACTAGTAATGTCTTTAAAAGCAGGATCCAAAGATGCCCTGCAGGAAGCCATGGAGCTTCCCCCCTCCAAGTATGACACACTCCCATTCTTGGAACTGAGAGTTTTGTGTAACGTGAGGAAATTAAGGACAGGCCAAAGTCCCACCACCCAACACCTCCAGGAGTTGTTGGTGGCTTATGATCTTAGTAAGTCTTCAGAGACTGAAGGGGTAGGAGCAGAGGGTGGGCCAGCAGATGAGGAAGGGGCCAGGGGTACCACTACCCCCAGCCCCCTCTGAAACTGACCAGGAGGGTGACAATGACCCTGACCTGGAGAACCCAATCCCTTCTGGGGAAGATGAAGATGAGGATCTAGAGAACCACACCTTTGTCCCCCCAGGAAGGATTATGAGTGTGCTCAGAAAGTCTAGGTCTCCTTCTCAGGAGTCTAACCACTCTGGCACCTCCATAGGGAGCTCTGTTTCTTCTCACAGGAGGGAATCCTCTCATGAGAGAAGAAAGAGACTGGTCCAGTATGAGGAAACTCAACTGGAGATCAGGAAGAAGCAATTGGCTTTAGATAGAGAATCCCTAGATCTCCTTAAAGAGAGAAGGAAGTTGGGACTAGAGTCCCATGGTGGCAGCCATGTCCCTAGAGATAGGGAAAGGTCCTATGACCATAGGAACCTGAGCAAGATTGTCCCTCCCTACCAGAGTGGGGATGATATCCACAAATGGATAACTGCTTTAGAGAGGGCCTGTAAAGTACAGAAGGTCCCTCAGGAGCAGTGGGCAGCAATCTTGTGGCTCTCCTTTGCTGACAAAGGTAGAGACAAGCTCCTCACTGTTAGAGAGGAGGATGCTGACAATTACAAGGTCTTGAAGAGTGCTCTTATTGATGGGTTTGGCCTAACCACTGAACAGTACAGGTTGAAGTTCAGAGACACCCAAAAAGCACAGACTCAAGACTGGGTAGACTATGTGGATTGTTCTGCCAAGGCTCTGGAAGGCTGGTTGATGGGCAGTAAGGTGTGTGACTTCTCAGGATTGTATAATCTGATAATGAGGGAGCAGATTCTTAATAACTGTCAAAACCAGCTGTTGCATCAGTACCTGGTTGACTCTGATCTGACCTCTCCCCAAGAATTGGGAAAGAAGGCAGACAAATGGGTCAGAACCAGGGTGAAGCAGAAGGTACAGAACCAAGGTGGGGAAACCAAGAAGCAAGATGCTAAGAACTCTGACAAGGGTGGGGAGAAGGGTAAAGATCAAAAGTCTTCATCAGGCCCCCAAAAATCTTCTTCTGGTGGGGATTCCCAGTCTACCAAGGGTAAAGGCCAAAGAAAACCATGGTGCAAGGTCTGTAAGCAAAAGACCCACTGGACCAGTGATTGCACCAAGTCCAAAGACTCCAGTCCAGCACCCACCAATGCCCCTAAGGCACCTGTTCCCCCTAGTACAGTTGGTGGAAGTGCTCCAGCAAAGGGTTTAGTAGGGTTCACCCTGGGAACTGAGTTGGGCTCTGACCTAGTTAGAGAACTGACTCAGGCTGTGTTAGTCTGTGATGGAGGCATGGATGTGCCCTCCTCTATGAGTCCCAGTAATCTGGGCAAGTACAGACAACAGCCTTTAATCAATGGACGAGAGGCTTTGGCATTTAGGGACACAGGGGCAAGTGTCACAATGGTGACACAAGACCTTGTGCTACCTGGGCAAGTTATGCTTGGTGAGATGTACCAAGTGACCAATGCTAGCAATGTCAGAACAGACCATACTCTGGCAGTTGTTAACTTCTCCTGGGGAGGGGTAACTGGCCTTAAGAAGGTTGTGGTAAGTGCAAACCTACCAGTCGAATGCTTGCTTGGCAATGACTTAGAGACTTCTGCTTGGGCAGAAGTGGAGCTCAGGACCCATGCAGAAATGCTGGGGATCCCTGCAGATGTGTTTGCTGTGACCAGGTCACAAGCTAAACTGTCTAAAACTGAACAGGCCTTGGATTCTGGAAGAATGGACCAAGTGCCTTCCAAGAGGAGGAGTAGTAGGGTTAAGGCAGTGCCTTCCCCTTGGCTCAGGAGGAAGATCAGTCCCTTGAGGGGGATGATCTCAGCCCTGAAGAAGGAACTGTCCCAGAGGAACTTGAACCTGACCAGGTTGAGTTCTTGGGGACAGGGGGACCTTCTAGGGCAGATCTGAGCCAGGAGCAGCAGAGCTGCCCCTCCCTTGAACCCCTCAGACAGCAAGCTGCTGCTGAGGCTGCTGGGAAAGCTAGTGGTCCCCATACAGTGTATTGGGATGATGGACTCCTGTACTCAGAGAGTAGAGACCCCAAGCCTGGTGCTACCAGGAGGTTGGTAATACCTTTGAAGTTCAGGGGCTTCCTATTGACCCTAGCCCATGATATTCCCTTAGCAGGACACCTGGGCCAGAACAAGACTTGGGACAGAATTGTCCCTCACTTTCACTGGCCCCACATGTCTGAAGACAGTAAGGAGTTTTGTCGCTCCTGTGTAACCTGCCAAGCCAGTGGCAAAGCAGGTGGCACTACAAAGGCCCCCTGATACCACTACCTGTGGTGGGGGTGCCCTTTGAGAGGGTAGGGATTGACATTGTTGGTCCCATGGATCCCCAAACAGCATCTGGGCACAGATTTATACTGGTGGTAGTGGATCATGCCACCAGGT